>JTDE01001783.1:54272-122592 GCA_014338405.1 Paragonimus skrjabini miyazakii | reverse complement strand
TCTTGGTATTTGTTGTCACACCAGTGACACTTTGTTTTCGATTTATGCTTTTCAGAGCAGTAAACTTCTATTTGACACCGGACAAGACAAGTCGATCGTATACAAGCACAGTGGTCTCTTATTTCGGGGCAGCCTATTAATTACTGAAACGCTTGTTTTAACGTTTCAGTTTCTAGGTCAACTGCAACAAGAGTAACGGCGGCTTTTTAATATGATATTATGATGATAGTTGACTTTCTGTTGTTCATAACATTCTTGATATCATCTCACAGTGAAGTTCATTATGCCGTGCACAGCCGCCTCCCAGTGCAACACATTCATAGGCTTGTCAAAAGAGAGGGTGGTATAGTACGTGGATCGGTAAGTTGATTTAATACAATACCATGAAACACATTTCATTCTTACCTGATACATTGTAAGTAATTTGAGATAAAAACTGTTTACGTTAATCAACACCTGTTCTGCGCATGATCAAAAATTCTTCCGTTAACAAAAAAGAAGTTTTTTTCTTATTTTCGCATGGTCAATAATTATATAATTATTAACAATTATCACTATATTGATAATTATTGTGTAGGCTTGAATGCGATGGTGCACAATGGTATTCTTGGATAGTTCATTGCGTTCACTCGGGACCCATATGCATTGCCTCAGGACAGCTATAAATGCATTTATAATCCGTGGATTTTTGTCCCACTCATCTTTCTCTTTTTAACGACATATATGTCTTCACAAACTGTGCTACCTATAGGTAACAAAACCAAACTATATTAAATAATATTCTCGCTAACATTCTAGAATGTAATGGCCCAAATAGCACGCCCCATATGATCCCTTTGAGGACCCCAGGGGATTTTGGGAGCTGACTGGGGGTAAAACTGGGGTTTGACGGATAGGCCCCCAGTGGGCCCCATAGGGGCAAAATGGAAGCTGGCTGCAAAATCGTTTCACTGCGTAAAAGCTCACCTACGAACCCGATTCCTCTCGATTACTACGCATTATTCTTTTAGTTCTTCTCATATAACTACTCCACCGCATCCGCATTGGTCTCCAACCTAACGGACGACTCGTCAATGCTAGAACACAAGTAACAATGAAACGTTGAAAGTGCGTGCACATTTATTGTCCATAATCGTAAATGTACAACACGGTTGTTCGGATCAGCACACTGGTTTCTTTCCATACAAATGTTTGACAGTGCAAATCAGATCGTCGTTCACTGGTCTTCATTGTCCACATGGACGGCTTGTCTTCGAAGAGTTTATGCAAGGTAACAGATAAGATATGGTATGTGAGGAAGCCAGTGAAGCAGATTAACTCAGTGTTGCTGTTTATGTGGATAAAAATGCATAAGCAAACAGGTATAGTGTTTGCACAACAAGCAATAGCTAATGTTTAGAACGCAACCTGTGGTTGACGTGCCACACTAGATATAACACAATTAACATGTTAATGCAGGTTGAATTCAGAGATACACAGTTATAGATAATAATATGTCTTACCTTATCTGCGGACTTGTAATTTAGGTACACGCATTTCAGTGATCTGAAATGTGAGATAAAAAGAAATGCGATGACAGTTAATATAACGATGCACAGTATCATGTATTAAATGTGACACTCGCTCGTAATTCCTGTCGCGTATCGTTATGATCCAAATTCTGTAGTGGAAATAGGTATGCAGCATACAAATCTAAAAGCAGATATTTAAATATATACATGTGTTTGCACAAAGACACCAGTAACGAATGACGGTCTTCTATTATTTATTGAAAGTATGTAAAATAGACACAAAAACATTATCCGTTGCATGAGGAATACAGAGACATTCACCAATGATACAAATAGTCCGTTTTGTACAAGTGATGGAAGAAGCGGCGCTAACCAGATGGATGAGCAGATCACTTGAATCGAGGTGAGAATTGGAAAATGGAGACAATCTAGTAAATAACGAATATAAGACTGTAGTAGACGTGAACACTATATAAAACTTAGGTATGAACACGAGGTTAAATGTGATGAAAACGAAAGCAACTGACTCACAATAGTTCGTAAAGATGGTTTGTTTAGGGTTTCACTACAGTGAACAAAGGTTTCCAATGGATGCGGTCTGTCTTGTTGATTCAAAGGGATTTTGGGTTCATAGCGGAGATAATCGTAATGGCAGACAAATTCTGAGATATGCTAAAATCAATGAATGACTGCCTCCGCCTTTAACTCTCAGTACATAAGCGACAAGAGACGCAGAAAGAAGACAGGACTGGTGACCTTAGAGAAACACTTCGTATTATTGATTCATTCGATTCACATTGACTAAACATCAAGTGTAAATGTGAATTTGAGGAGAGTGGAAGTTGTGAAAAACATTAAAAAGATGAAACACAAAATACTATACAAAGAGCAAAGAAACGAAATTACGTTGCATGAACCTCCTGCACTCCTGGTAAATAGTTGACGCCAAACGGCGATCTTTCATTTTCTGTTGAACATGATCAGTATTGCGCGAAAGAAACGATGACTCCAAAAAGCAGATTACATCAACCTGCTGGCGTTTTAAGTCCAACCAAGCTGAGCATAATAAGTTATGATCGATTAATACATTAAAACAAAACGATGAAGTCAGACATAATAACATGTAAGCACTAACATCAAAAGAAATGGGGGCATTGCAAGAAAATATACACCACCGAATAATGTCGTGTAATTACCGTAAGAAACCCACTTCTATTCAAAGCCTCATTGTGCCCCATTAAAATTAGGTATGTATGCTTCTTGGGGAACGGTATAATTGAACTAGCTCGTTAATGAGCTAGTACCTCACCGAGCTAGCACATTTTTAAGCTAGTGCAACAATTATTTCACTTCATACACACTCACATTTTGACCGTAACGGCACAACTTACCTCATGCGTCAGATTGTATTTCACCAAGCACGTATACCCCGACCATGTAGATGTAGTCAACATCATAATCAACTCTGTTATTAAAATTGGAAGGGAATGCATCTTGGCACATATGTGACAGGAAACATCAGTGCAATAAAGTACCGAATTAGTTCCTCCTTAAGGATGACCTCAGCAAGCTGATGTCAACCCGGGTAAATTTTCAGAACGTTGTTACGCGCGAATTAGTTTGTACTAATCCAAATTACTTCAACCCACCACAGTTGTACGGTTCTATCCCAGTTTGACGTATGAAAGACGGAGAGAGAATTAGCTGAAGAAAAAATACTTTTATGTTGAGATTAACTACAGACAGTAGCTCGCACTTTGTTAATTACCTTTGACCTGCAGGATGCCTGTGAAGAGCCTTGTAGAACCTTATTACTTGATGTCCAGCTCGCCTACACAAATATATCATTGACTTGCATAGTGTCGGATAGCGAAAAGATCACCCCGATTATCGTTCAGGCACCTAAGTCTGATTTGAAATCCCAGTCGATGGATCAAGTTTTGTTCTGTTACTAACGTAGCAAGAAACTGGGTCAATATTCGTGTGCATCTTCAGCTATCCACCAAATATAGTACAGTCGTGGCATACATAAACTTACCGACTTAGAGAAGGGTTGGATTTCATCAACCTTGGGTAGGTATCTATTTGTTTGAAATAGATCTTCTGTTTAAGCAATATCAAAAGCCATTTTGAAAAAATAGAGCTGGTACTCTGGTAAATCAAAATCCCAGAAACTAGATTGGTGAGATTACATTGAGGAAGGCCACTGATTGTTCGAAAGCTGTAGTGGGCTTGTTTGATTTTGTTCGCTGTCTGTGTTTGTTGATTTTTTGGGGACCAAATATACAGACGATCTTGACTAACAGTGAATATACTCGTTTGCGAATAATATACTCGTTTTCGAATGGAGCAGTGAAGGGTTTACAGCGGTGATGTTAATTATGTAAATCTTAGATGATTCAGGAAACTAGAGTTACTGTGTTTACTGAGATTATTAAGCGGTCATATTTTTCCGATTACTCTCTAATCATAGACCTCTATGATCAACTTTAGACTTTTGTACAGAATTACAACAAATTGTCATCCATGTCAAAACCACTAGCAGTGCATATTTGGTTAATAATAAAATTCAGCTGATACTAGAGCCAAGAAAGAAATAAAGCATGTTTGTTTTACAAGTAAAAGTTGAAAGGTGCTGTAAATTACGTCAAAAACCTCATGTCTATGTTCAACTAACGTTGAGTCAGGGCATTCAGAAATTATAAACGAAATCAACGTGAAAGCTAGAGTAAAGCGCAACCCTAGAGGAAGACTTGACTGTCTTGTATCACGACACACACACATCCCAATGGTATTTACACGACCGACTCCGATTATCCGCCACCTCCAATAATGTGCACAGCCACAGACTACTTGGGTTTCCGGGCCTCAAAGCGGAACGACGAAAGCGACCTACAGTGAAAAATACATTTATAACGGCTATCCTTACTCCAAATTAACCCTAAAGCTCACTCCAATCGGTTGCGTAGTCCACAAAGAGTGCTAAGCATGGCAAAAAACTAGCTAGCATCACGTGATACCTACTATCACCAGATACAGTACGTTGAATGTTGGCCTCCTAAATCTCAACAGACCTAATCGATAGATTCCATGTTACATTTCCAAACTTAGATGACCACTAAGGTTACCATTAGACAGATCAGACTGTTGTCGAATCTCAAATTGCGTTTGTGACTTACACATCTTGGTTACATGTGAATAAACACAGGATCGATTTCTTACTTTATCCTTTAATATTTAATGTTATCAAACGTTACTAATCGAATTTTGAGGTACGAGTAGCCAGTACACAAGATACAGACAATATTTTAATTTGTTGGGACGAATTCTATTTGAATAGAAAAGTCAAAGTTTCTGATGCGTTATCAGTGATCTTTCGGAGCAACCGGAAACGCATACTCCAGTTTGCTGAGGCTTTGGTCACTGAACGTCACAGTCTCCCCCTGTGTGTTCAAAAACAATTTTTGTTGACACTGCGGGTACCCTGGTGGTCGGCATTCCCATAATTTTGATTTGTCATTTTTTCATTTTTGGTGTTTGTCTGTTTAATTCCTTAAGCTATGACTTCCGCTGTGTGGAATTTTGACTCGTTTAAAATTAGTTACATGTTCATGTGTGATCAGAATGTACGAAGTGTTACTCCTGAGAACGACATATGAATTGCGCCTCCTCATTGTTTTATTCAAGTTCATCAAGGGAACAAACCGTTTCAGAAAAAATATCAATCTGCATAATCTACAAAATTCCAAAACTGTTTAGGTTCCGTGATACACTAAAAGAGCCGAAAATTCTTGTCGTTTCAACTTAAAGACCACTTATTATACACCACAAAAATAGGGTACTGGGAATATCATTCAAAGTAGCGACCTCTTTGCGTACAATCAAACAGCTACCCTATTCGGTGAGCACTGCGACGAGGTACCTTCGTGTGTTGCTTTGGCCGTATGATTCTAAGATATATATATGTCTTTGCGCGAATCAGACCAAATATCAACTCACCGGATATTTACGTGGGTAGATGAGGGAATTGTGAGTTCTGATTTGTTATTTGTAAGTTGAAGTTTAAGCGTAAGTTGTGCTATTGAACCGGAATAAAAGTAATTTGCAAGTTATAGGCAGTATTGGTCAAATTAGTCTAGACTCCTGCATGATATGTTATCATGAGGCAAAAACAATCGTACTTTACTTGACGAGCTTGTTGAAGTAGCGCGAGTTGGTTAGTACGATCACTTGAACAGTTTCTCGTCCTCACAGCGGTGACTTGATTCATGCTTGAATATATTGACCAGGAGGAGCCAACAATGCTAATGATTGAGGAACAGTGGATAACCTGTTAGGCTTGTTGGTCGTTGCCCCTATAAACCAACAACTTAAAAACAAAACAACTCTACGGTCATCCCGTTTTTAACGGAGGTAATAGAAAAGTACACTTGTTTGAGAAGAAAACCACCGACAACCCATGAATCGCATTAGTCTGTTAAAGTTAGCACACTCATCATCGTTATCATTATAGACGGCAATGCATCAGTGGTTCAAACTGATGCTTAACTACTACGCAACCATGAAGAAGAAAAAAGCAAACTCTTTATAGGAAGAGAGAAAATAAAGATGGGGATGGGGGTCCTAATTATTAAAAATGGCTGCGTTCATATTCAAACAGTCAACATCAAGATGTCTACGCCTTGCAGGCAAACAACAAAGTTCGCACATGATAAACTTACGTCTGAGAGGTTGTTAGCTTCGTTTCACCACATTTAAATGCCTACTTTGGCTAAGTGCAGGGATCACAGAAAACCACAGAAAAGTATTTCGTAGTTGACGCTTAGTAATTCCAGTCTACAGCTCTTCTCTCATGTACTTGGCTAACAGAAACCACCGAGCTGCGATCAGTCAAGCGCACAATTTGTTCAGTGGCACTTTACGTAAATTATCCTATTTGTCTTGTTATGTGCAGATCTACTTAGTAGTATGCTGAAACCTGTACTCTCATGGCAAAAATGTCTTCCGTAAACCTGATTGCCAACACTTGAATTCTAGTCCGGTGACAAAACGTCATTTCCGGTTCTTCACCCTTCGTGGATTTGGAAATATGACATTATATAGAGTTTCATATTGCTGACAAACAATACTTTGTTTGTGGTAAACCGAAACTAATAAAAATAAGTGTGTTACAGTCTTTTCTGATACCCACCCCCGAACTGACACTTTTTAACCGATTTTGTTTCTATTTGGACACCTTAGATACAGATAGCCTGAACGGACGATTGCAAAACAAACTGTAAAGCAAGTATATTCAAATTACATGCTCATAAACGATGCTGATAGAACTGGTGACCAAACAGATAAGAGCTTTAGCTCATAACGTAAAGGATTACTAGTTTGATGTTTCACTTGCACTATATCTACATGAGGAGTCCAAACAGAGACGAATTTGTCCTTGGAATGTCGGTCGGAGGGTATGCATCAAGAAGCATTATAAAATCCACTTCTGGTCCATGCAATCTCAACTGGTAAAAATCAGCAGTCCTAGGTGGAATGTGTCCATCTACACCAAAGGAATCTGAAACAGGCCAATTACATAAATCCACCTTCACTTTCAGAATGATCAGTGTCAATATTAATCAATGACTGAACTTAATTGTTGAGCTGACTAAATAATCTCTTCGTAAAATGAGTCAAAAAATCGTTAAGTGCAACAGTAAAACTCCACTCCACATAATTCGGTGAGAGTAGGTAGAAAGAGATGACTTACTAGTGTTGATAAGTTAGATTTTTCAGCCCTTCTGACTCCGATGACATGTCCTTTACGTTAACAACAATTCTGTAAAAACCTCATCAACTTGAAAGGACTTACGTGAAGTTGATAGAGTTGGACCTGAAGACACAACTGAATCAACATTTATGGGTCAGAAAAGCAGATTAGTTTTAAACTACTTCGTTCTTCTTAAGGAAGTACTGCAACACATTTTTCAATGCAAAGGTCGAAAACTGATCAGTTTACTCATATCAAACTGGAATTTTTGTTTTTACACGTTGTACATCAACCTTCGCAGTTTTATAAACCGGTTCAAATAGTTTCTTCGAAAAATGTGTTAAGTTTGAGTTTTTCTGTGCAATCGAGCTCCAGCCCAAGAAGGTAGATATGTTGAATATTCCTCCGTTTACAGCATTAAAATTAAATCTGCTCGCACTTTTGTTTTTGAGTAGTAATCAGGTTGCTTTATATTGAGAAGATTGGTATGGATTGTTTTGGTATGCAAATTGTTTACACCTCTGTAGTGTGAAAATGTCGAAAGTAAACATCGATGATCACACATCAAGGTTGTATCACATTAAATTGAAGTTGATAAGTGGTTTTGTAACTATGGGCGAATTCTGTTAGGTTTTTGATGGTAAAAGCAATTACTTACTATTCAAATTTTAACCAGTATGGTTTTAAAGTAACCAATTGTAACACTTGACCATTCACGTGATATGTTGTTAGACAACAGCTCAAATATTCTGTGTTTTATATATAACACACTCTGACCAATAAATTTTCGTTTTCAGATACCTGAGACGAATGTTTACCACGTTGTGCTTCCTCAGCATGCGGGACGTACGACGCCTGTTCCGTCCAGTTCAAGCGGAAATCCGTGGATTGATTCACACGAAGATGAACACTCAGTTCGACTCCATGAACACCCAGAGGTAGCTCATGTTTGAAATTTCCATCGTGTTTGTAAGGGTACTGGTTAACTGTAAAGTCGTCCTCATCCAAGTATGGACGAAAAACCCCCACACAATAGGGAGGCGAACCAAATGGAAGATACAAATTAATTTTAATTAACGCACTCTAGGTCAGTCAGGTTTAGAATTGCATCCCGGACAATTTGCATTAACCAACAGAAATCGATAATATATCCGGTCGTTTAAATGCTGAAGATGATAGTTTGACAGTAAAGTCGGGCTTTACTCCTATACTACCAGTCACTTAAGTGACCACCCACAGCCCTTAAACAACAGAAAATAATGCAGGTATTTTTCTGCTTGGAACTCATTGAAACACTATTGTAATTTAACATTAAAGGACATTGTTTTGGAAGATTTACCTAAGGAGTTCTGCACTAAAGAGGCTTACTAGCCGGATCACCATCGTTCTGAAACCAAAACGACTTAGACCCATCCATTCCCTACGCTTGCTCTGATTAAACTTCAGTTGGTTAACAGCTAGTTTGTGAACTTTCCAACATAGGCCATACATTCTTAACACACTCTCAATCCGTAATTTTGTACCCTGATCCATGATAGTAGATGGCAGCCCGTTTCGGATTCCACTACCATGCAAACGAACCCAACTAAAAAGTGTCACCTAAACAATAACAGTGCGGAATTTCCCATCACTTGTTACTCACTCCGTAGTTTGCAATAAGTATGGTTCATAAGTTACACTAAATTCGTCAGGATGAACTAAAAAGGCTCAATTCTTCGTGAGTAAAGGAAATGGCCTACCAAAAATTGCGAACATATAGTCAACATGACAAGTTTACTGCAGTAGTATCAGGCGAGTTCGAATCTCTCGTATATAACGGAACATCAGAAGTCAACAATTTGCTACGAATCAGGCGTTCAAGGTGTTCCATCACAATACCTACAATCCCTCCGAAATGACTTCATTCTACTTACTTTTTGATTGAGATAGTAATCACAACAGTAGTGAATACGAGCGCTCTGATTTTTACGACCCTAATACGATCGACGAAACTTTAATCCACAATAAATACGCCCCACTTTTTTCCGCTTTGTTTTCTCCTATTCGTTCACCAATCTCCTAGATTTGGGCTCTATTAGGTGTCACCTCTGTTTTAATTTCGGTATAATTAACAAGTGCCTTTGCGATCCTTTGTAATCTCATGAACTGGGTCTTTAGTGAGTGTTATCTCACCAAGTCTACTTCCACCTCTCTCCAGAATGACAAGTGATGCGCGCTTTGTTTGTCCAGCGACTGATTAGCCAACTGACTGTCGTTAAACGTTGAGAATGAACTCATCTAAAGGTTCCCTATATCCAAGTTCTACAAATATGTTGAAAATGACAAAGTTGAGTGTAATCGATCAGACTAGATCCCTATTTTAAATAATTACGGCGACAGCAAATATCTAAACGTTTTTGGGCTCACAAAACTAAATGAGTTATGATCCTCTTAGTCATCGAGAGATAACTTAAATTGTCTGTGGAACCGCAGGTAGAAAATTTTCAGAATAAGATAGAAAATGTTATCTTCACGAAAATTATGTTAAACAGAACTGAGTCTCAATCGTTTCACCT
This sequence comes from Paragonimus skrjabini miyazakii, assembly GCA_014338405.1. Lineage (NCBI taxonomy): Eukaryota > Metazoa > Platyhelminthes > Trematoda > Plagiorchiida > Troglotrematidae > Paragonimus > Paragonimus skrjabini miyazakii. Next base: position 112,774 of record JTDE01001783.1, on the reverse strand, counting down.
GAAATATATTGTTTAGAGCATAAACCATTATTTGCGCTATGCGGAGAAAACCAAACTGAAGTTCAAACCAACAAGCCAGGTCGCAATCTCCCTTAAGATGCATTTTCTTATTTAGTAAATTTGCATAAAGTTATTTATTTGACCAACAAATGTTTCTTGGTAGTGGACTACATGAATGTGTAGAGCACGATGGTGTCATTCTGGCATCATCCTGACCACAAGTTCAAGCAGAGGGCTTATTGCCCACGTCTATGCAACTTTCGTCTGCCTCAATGAGTGTATAAACTAAGGAGTAGTAAGTATAGTTTACAGACAGATTACTAAGTTACTACAGTAAGAATAACTGATTGTGACCTGATGGTTGTCTGCACAAATGAAACTCACCAACTCAACTCACAATGTAGTTGGCGGCAATACCTTAACGGTGCGTTCTTCCAATTAACCGAGTTGAAATGACATCAAAGTTGAACACAAACGCATAAAACTAACTGGTTCATAAGGACGAACAGGGAAGAGAAGGATCTTGTGTGATTATTTTACTAAATCTGTGATAATCGGAAAGTAAACTGTCGTTAGGTCATCAATAAGTTTGAAGAAACGTTTTCTACTGTAAAAACAGATACGCTGACATGAAGCTTGCTTGTTACTGCACAGTTACACATATGAACACACAAAACCAGAAAGCAAGCGTCTAGCAGACATACAAATAGACACGCATCTGCTGACCGGTAGTAAAACCATAAGGATGGGGCCAGTTGACTGTCAACTATATGTCGATCGGTTTAAGCTGAGTCAGTCGTGAGCACAGAGTTAAGCGGCTTTTTTACGGTATGCAGCCGTTAACACAGAAGTTCTGGCCATAAAAGCGTCCGGCCACTTACAACTCATGTTTTGAAGAACGCTTACTTAATCATTCATCCATGGTTTACTAGAAAGGTCAGCTAGTGGGCAAGCAGATTTGTGGAACATTTTTCTGGTTGAGTTCGAATTCCTTCTCAGATGCTTATAGTCAGTTAAAAACTAACCTGGTGTTTCCAGGCGTTCTGAGTACGAGTTCATCTGGAACGCACTGACTGTCCTAATTATCCGCCTTGGAAAGCTTTGTCTTTATATCCACAGGAGAAAAATCTACATGTTTACATCCGTGTACCTTATCTTGCGGAGAAAAAATCATGACACAGTCTTCCATCCATCCTGTCTACATGTCGTGCACATTACCTTTGCTTTTTGCTGCACAATTTGTAAGCAGGTCCAGATTGTCTGTTACCTGTATTTCTGTGTCATCTTTTATTCAGAGCCTTTAAATCACTTATCAACCACACATTTTACTCTCAGAAGTTTGGTGGCTGTTTTACAGGACTTTGCATTTATTGGTATTGCATAGTTGGATGATATCACACTCACAGCTGACCAAGCAGAGTAGAAGTACTTTGAATGACCTCTAAACTTTGTGCACCTCGACATATTTGCATGTAATCAGCGCAAAACAGAATCAATGATATCACGAAGCTTAACAGTCAAGGTGGGATAGACCCAATCACAGTGATCTCAAAGTGGGTCTTTGAGGAACGCTGATCGAAGTTGGAAACGGGTTGGACAAATGACCATTGATTCAGACGTTTAATCTGTACCCACCTAGGTAATCTTCCTGCCATCCAAAAAATAACTGCGAAAGGCTATAAGTATTCAGTATTATTAGTACAGTAGATCGATATAATCGACTTAACCTTAGAGGAATGTAAAAAGACAACATCATCGAGCAGTCCATTCTCAGTTATTTTGGGTCAGAGAGCATTGGAAACTTAAATTTATCAATGCTTTGATTTGATTTGGGGGTAGAAGCTCGGCAACATGTACTCGGAGAGTCTTTTCCAGTAAAACACCCACTAGCTTGAGGAAAGATAAAGGTAGAACTATACGTCTACACCTGTGTATCCACCTGTGGAAATGCGGACAATTGTAGTTTCTTTTCATATCTTCGTTAGATGGCCGGTTGAAGATGAGTGGTTGAAAGAACTCGTAAGTGTTTCAACCAACTCAATCGTACATTGTTTTAAGGCTATCCAAGTGACCAAATCTGAACAGGGCGACATAGATGTCAAAAGCTTTCCTAGTTTTACTATCACTTGCAATACTCCATATTTTGATTGAGAAAATCACATATATATGTTTCAAATTCATTAAATATTCTGCAAATGATGACAAGATTATGGATGGTTATCTGGTTAAAGAATGTATTGGATGGTGGAGGTTAGTGAAATGAAGAGTTTCTGAGTGCAAAGTGACAGAGACAAATGCTAGGTACTGTTCAGTACTGGAGTTTATACTACAGCTCCATCTATTAACGCGTCTTGGATCAAGCACCACTTGTACGAGAAAACCTTCCGAATCTGGGTTGTACAGAAGATTCTTATGTGTTCAAGCCAATGACCAACCAACTGAACCAAATTACGGGAGCAGTAAACAATTTTGTAAAGTATTTGGGAAGCAATTAGTGTGATTCGTTGATCCAAATGGTTCTCCTCGCAAACACTCATCTTTCATTGTTTAGAAAAACTGGGTCAGCTGGATCCTCTGTATAACACACGACTCCTCCTTCCCAAAGATGAGTTTGCCCATCTACTGTGAGCATACCTGGAACTGAGAATTGTCGATCAAAACTGTCTGAAGTTACCATTCCAACAGTTAAGCAAAACAACACCTCACCGATCGAAAACAGCGCCACCATTGTTAGACAATCGTCAGTGGGACCACAGCAGCTGAACTAAGATGTTGAATTAGCATTCCGGCCAAAAAACAGTCGACTATTTTGCAAATTCGTGTGGCAAACGTGACCGTTACAGCCTTACAGCATTAACAGAAACCTACAGAACATATAGTTATTTGGACAGCATGTGGGATAGTCTTATGTACCATTTCCCAAGGGTAAGCTTTTCTGTTAGAAATTCTACACATAAGGCTGGAAGCTATCCCCTCACTAATTCCAAAATATCCGGGATGGTGCTTTACGAAACCAGTTTGCTAGTGGGACAATGGACTGAGCCGTCCATCTGGAGTAGGTTTATTGCGCACTTTCTTTACACTGACGAATTCAGAAAACCCTACTGGCATGGTTTTTAGTTCACGTTCTACCACCTGCAAGACGTCACGGTATTATAACAATCGCCACAGTTTGCAGCTTTGCATGTCAGAACCTCTACTCTGACAGTTGACAACCAGTGATGATCAACTCGAGTCAGTCCTAGTGAAGTACGTGAATGCGATATAGTGAACAGCATAGCCGGCGGATTCCCACTAAATTAGAAGGATGCGGCAAGACTATCTAAGCACATACCAGAATGACTGAAAAACAAGATGGTTAACCACGTACGTTTTGAAATAGGTACTGAAAAACGTTTCTATCAGAAAGGGTTAACTGCATCCGAGAGGCTGCAATAGCGAAACAATCTGCCTCCCTCCCGACGCCCCACATACGATATTAGTTTTCAGCCTCTGCAGGTACACAGAGAACACGTGCGGACAACACAGGTCGCTAAGAACCTATTATTTCAGTGTCTCAGTGAGAATGGCAGTTCATTTGTCCAGGCAGCTCGTTTGAATTTTTTCTTTCTAGGTTCAGCATAGATAAGAAACGCATTCATGTTAGCCGATTATTATTTCGTTGATTTTCGTATGCTTGTAAACAAATTATGAACTGGCACAGCTGATGTAGCGTATGTTTACCTGTCGAAGACTATTTGTTTTCATCCCTTATTTGCCTTTATTTGATGCAACCCATCGGATCGTGTTGATGTTGATTGCACAATACTTCAGGTGAATGTTTGCCCACTTGTTGTCTGTCTATATTTGTACGATATACTTACATAGAGTACACATGTACACACCTACATATACTGCATGCTTGCGACTGATGTGAGAAAGTGAAATATTAACATCGGCGTTTGGCAAACGTTTCTAGAGAAAGATTTGTGATCATCAAACCTCTGATGCTATTTCAGTTCACCGCCTCCAAGTTTTCCGTTCACTGTTACCGTGCATCAACCCCATACCTTCACGTTCCACTTTGTATTTTATTGAGCTGTCAAACCGCTCGTTTCTTGAGTTCAGCACTGTTCACCAATAGTAGCGAACTTCATTTGAAGACAAACTGCTCAGTTCAAGAGTTGCCTACTTCATTTGATAATATGATTGATCTAAGAAATCAACGATTGACGTAAGTGGGTGAATGAAAACAAATCATATTGGCATGAGTAGGCAGTGGCAGTGAATCTGACATGAACAGCATAGAGAGAGCGCTTATGGAAGATGAAAATCGGTAGCAGGGAAAAATCTCTTTAGTCAGTTTATTTCAATGGGGGTTAGTTGGAACTGATATCTGCAGCCAAATTAATGTGCACTTTATTTACATATCATCTGATTAGATTAACAAATAATATCTACCGGTCCAAATGAAAATCTAAATAGATTTGTGCCGTGATACTGTCGATATACTCCGTCATACTTTCAATATGTATTTTGGAACGGTTAAATTGTGATTGAAAACCACTTATTTCTCATACGGACTTTGCATTTGCAACTGTCTGTGCACTAATTTCGTACGCGTGTTACTGGTGTCATTGCCCGCAGTTATTCGTGTCTGCTGGGATGTGTTGTTTCCCCTTCATGTCCCACAGCAGAATTTAATGTTATCGTCTGTCAAGCCCAGACATTAGAATCGAAGATAACCGATAAAAATCTGTGTAGAAGTTGAACATTATTCACAAGTGATTACAAATTTATCCCACAACTCTGTCTTTAATCTAATTCTTTTCGAACAAAAGCAGTTCACCGCGATTTTTCTCTTGTTAAGCTCGTCAGTAGCGTACGTCTTCGCCATGAGTGAGACTAAAACTCCGGCCAGGCTTTCATAAGGAAACCATGTTGACTATGGCCTCGATGACCTCATAACAGATGCGGCTGGTTTATTATATTTGGACGCTCAGCCACGATCAATTTTGGGGGGTGGCTACTGGCTCAAGGTCAACGGTTGTTGCTTTACCATAAACTGACTATCTTTCTTTCAGCAGTAATATACTGATATGAAGGTTGAAACACAACACAACTACATCCATAAAGTTGCCAGTGTTTATTTATCTAGTCTGCACACACATTACCATTGGCGACTTCTTCAGATTGATGAAATTGATCACGTTCTGATCACCTATCTCTACGGTCACTTTGGCCTAATAGTTGGTCGGTTGGAAAGTTCACTGTATGACAAACCATGTACGCGGCCTGAGCAGTAATTGTACCTTTGTTTTTGGTTGTGTTGTGTGTTGTGTAAACCTTGCCAGTCCACAGACACGGTGCAGAAGGAACATTGTCTGTCCAGGTCAAATATAACAAAACGAAATCGATCGGAATAATTGTCCGCGTTTCACTTAGCTGTAAGACCCCAGGTGATCTGATCTAATTACCGTATGTGACTGAGCTTGTGATATTGACAGATTTCTTGTTGTGCCCAAAAAGTTATTGTCAGAGTAATACGTTAGACATTACATTTTGTATAGATTTTCAGTTAAGTCACCATATCAGAAATAGAAATTGATGACGATGAAAAAGATTCGAAGGTCATCCGCCAGATCTTAGGACACTTATGTTCAGATTAGGACCATATTTACAATTTATGGCAGTGAACTAATTTGACAAAGTTTAAGTTGGCATATGTGCGAATATCCATATTTTTTAGGACATTGCTGTGCTCAGTCAAGTATGTATCAAAAAATTCCGTTAAAAAACATTTTTTAGATTATGGTAAATTTCGTGGGGCCAACACGTTATGATTTTGGCTTTAATATAAAACAGCAACAACATAACAAAAAGCGTACTAAACGGCAACAGAAAAACCTTTTGAAAATTCAATCAATAACGTAACTTGTCATTGTGTAGGTCAACCTTGAACCAGCAGCAAAAGACTGATTGTAAGCGAAGACCGTGAGAAGAAATTTGAGAGCCATGGTTTGATTTTGACATTGATATGAGTCGATGGTTTATGCGGTTGGTTTTCTCAACTTGAAAGCACTTAGTAAGAATATATAAGTTTATCTAAAAAATGAATTAATACTTGAGCTTGAAACTTATTCGACTGTCAAATTTTAAATGTTACCTGAACACAGGATGTTCACGCCGGTCAGTTACTAGTGAAATGAGATCTTCGGATTGTACAGTTTAGTCAAGTTATATACCATAATCAACTCAAGTTCATGATAATTACAGCCATCACTATGACTGACCTTATGTTTGTTAAGCGGTAACAGCAGAAATATATCAGTGGTTTCATTTAAGTCAGAATATTAGGCAACCAAAAATGCCCCGTTTTAAAGTGGCAGATGAACCGTATCTGTCGGTACAAAATTTTACATCTGAGAACTTCTGCATGGATTCAGATGACACTGCTTAAATACGGACGAGTAATAGGCTGTTTATTTCTCACAACTAAAACAACCCTGATACTATAATTCAACTTTCATATACGACCATACCTTTCATGACTTGGAAAAGTACCATATCCAAAGTTTTGTTCTTATCAGAGCTGGTCATTAGTGCACCAGTTTGGCCGAGAGAGAATACAGGGTTATGAGAGAGGTAGCTCACTGCATGACTGACTGCAGTTAAACAACGGCTGCTCAACACGTGAGTTAGAATGTGTTTGGGCCAGAGGGGATTGGTTGTTTGCCAGTTTCTGAGTTGCACAATTTAATACTGTCGTTTATAAAAACGATATATATATAGAATCTGATTATTGTTAGCTGATTTTCAGGCCCGTGATATTCGATCTGAACAGCATGGGCTCAGATAGTTAGACGAACACCAGTGTGGCGTAAAACTGATTTAATCACGTGACTGCTCTACTATACGAGATAATAATCCGATACGTTTATATAAATTGGACGTCCCGGCCGTGGCAAAGACATGCACTACTAACGAGCTGCTCTACTGCGAGCGAAACTCAAGTCAAACCGGTCCGACTGCACAATCCGTGAGAGTGTGATAGCTGTGATTAGTTGTGGGTGATGTTCTGTTCATGTGAAAAACCAAAATCACTCCTAATCTAGGGCACTAGATACGAGAAACTTAATGTAGATGCACAAAACCGGTAACACTACAACATTGTTCTCATAAGGTTTAAATAAATGATAGAATTAGGACAAAATGTTTCACGCAAGTATGTTACACATGAGGCTATTTCGGTTGGCGTTTGGAGTTTCCCTGTGATCAGCCATCAGAGCCCTTTTGAAAAGTGCGTTAACAAAAACGGGATTTTAGTTACAGCGATTGACCTGAAATTAAGTCTGACCGATTGCACCGCTTTCTATCTATCGAATGACCATCCTGTATGAATACACTATCTGGAAAATCCGCTTACGTTTGTAGAACACCAGTGTCACAGAACTTCAACGTACCTACAGTTAAGCAGTGTATAGGGTTACGTTCCTGCAATTAATGAAACAAAATGATCAAATTGAGTGCTATAACTTCTCGAATTGCTGTGCATCTTTCGCATGGTTTGATCATCTTTGCCTGTTATGCTGACATCTAGAAAGTGAGCCTGATCATTAGTGTTTTTTTGCAACGCACTGAACTGTTAATTTCGATGTATTGATAAAACACTGGTTAGGTTGAAACCCTCGTTATTGGTATAGCTTGCGTGTCTATAAGTGAAAAACTTGTCGTTCACAGCAGCAATCCTGAACAGTTTGCAATTTAATTACGAAAGAACTAAAAAATACCCCATTAGGATCGATTTGGTTCTTGCTTGATGCCTGGGCATCGAAAAAATTTTGCTGAATGTAACCATAATCCATCTCATTTATCTACAATACGAGTAAAATTCATTTAGTTGTTTTCGTTAGACTCGCAAGTTATCTATCTTCCCGAGGCGGATTGTCTGAAAGGTTCACATTGTCATGCACAAAAATAACTGTACTTGCAAGTTAGTCGACTGTCATAATAGTATTTGGTTTGTAAGTTTACGTTCAGATGATCACTATAGGCAACGATTAGTAAACAGTTATCATGTAATCTGTAACATCTATAAGTGAATATTCAATTTAGTATATGACCTCTAAGATATTTCGGTTACCCCGCCCACTTTTCGGAGCTCGTGGTGAAAGTGTTAGTATATTCCAAAAAAGTACAGATAACGCTGTGTTCCAGAGAGTACTATTCAATTATCGATTGTCTTACTCAGTCAAAACTGTAATTTTCTGTGTCATTTCCAATGATCATAGACAAGTTGTGTACAGCTGATTTGATCTGCCGCGTGTTTCTTCAACACTAGCTAAACCAAAGGAACGAAGATTTTGAAGCATACGATCCATCAATTATTTCTCTCCACATGTTCAGTTCACTTTTATCGGACAGAAAGTTTTATTTTATGATTAAAAAATGTAGACAACATTATTCTACTTGTTTATGACGTCTTTTGTATAGGCATCTCTTGTAATTCTTCTAGAATGTTCATTCTTACGGACTCGCAAATATAGTATTTGTGCGGTAGAATGTACTGAAGTACATATTTTTCATTTTCGCAGTACTGTTGAAGTTGGTTAACTCGGGCTTTTCATCAAAGTCACAATTTCATGGTTCACTTGTGCGGTTTGCAACCACTAACCATGTGCAACATCCGTACAACTATCCGTATGTAGTAGTTAAGCCGGAGGCAAAACTCATTTATAACCTACCCCTTCAAACTACGACGTTATTAGTGCACAGCATGAACGCTAGCAGTCACGAACATTGTGGTTGGCACTTGGGTCGATAAAATACTTGTATCCACCGGGAACTCACGCTCGACGAGTTGGCATTCCTGAATCTAAAATTTATACAAGTAACATATTTAGTCAGTATTCAACAGTGGGAAGTCTTTTTACCTATGTTGTTTGTAAAGCGAGAGGATTTAAAACTGAACAACTCTGAAATATGTGAATTAGTTCCACCTCTGAGCCATTCTAATATCTATCGTATGTCTACCAAAACGATCAGAGTTGTTGAGATTGTGCGTGTAGGTGACTGTTCTGTACATTCTTTTTGTCGAGGGGGATCGATAAGCGCCATAACCCTAAGTCGTTATCTACATCTGTGTGTGTTCGGTATGATTAATATCGTATGGGGCACATTGCACTGTGACACAGATTTTCTACTCCAACTGAGACCACTATGTAGCTGATCGACTCAGGCTTGGTTCACTAGAACTTCCTGCACATTTTTATTATTGTAGAGTTTTTAAAACGGTTTATGCAACTTCACTGTAACAATGTTCCAAAACTCCGTTTGAATCACAGCGTTTATGAGCTAGTTAGTTTTGTTCTAAAGTGAACTCAATCTAATTGCTCGGCACAAAGCACAGTGTACCGTACACTTTTCTGTAGACGTGTCTTGTTTTTTTCTTCTTGAGATTAAGCCGTTTTTGTTGACCAAGGGAGGGAACCAATAGGATTTAACTGTGAATAAGTGGCAACCGATACGGACACAGATTAACACAGATAGTGCACACTTATGTCAATACTAAGGAGGACTAAAACAGCAAGCCCTTCTTGCTGCGAGAGTGTTGACTATAATTTGGTTGACCTCACATTAGACATGACACAACCGTCACATGTGAACTTTTAGTTACAACTAATTGAGAACAGTACTCATGGTGTATTCTGTGGCTAGTGAGAAGACACAAAAGGTGTTCTGTAAACTTCAATCAATAACCTCCGAAGCAGAATTCACCAATCAAGTTGCAATTATTGATCGCACTGAACTTATTAAGTAATGTTTTAATTACTGCTCAGTGGTTTGGACCTTAGATCGCTAGGGATTAATAATCGAACATAATTAAGTCATATTGTTCCATTGGAATAAACGTTTGATTTTGCTGATTCCGAAACATCGATGTTGCAAAGTTTTTAAAACAACCCTGATGGCAAACCATTGTTCTTGAGTCAATGGAAAGGGAACCAAATGTCTTACATGCCGAAACTACAATAAGCTTCGAGTGTTGGTTTGGGATGAGTATAGGCACGGTGGTCAGATCTATCACAACGAAACTTCAGTATGTTACGGTCTTTTGAATTGCAGCCCAGAGTTTGAGCCTATATCCAATGATGGACAGCTTTCTGAGTAGGTCCATGTAGTTTGCACACCTCAAATTATTCGTTAAATACATTGCCATATTCCCGAAACTGTGGGATCGGCAAGCGTCAGCGCTGTTTATAACACAGCAACTTCGAATGGAACGTGGGCATTTTTTGAACCAGACTAACTGATGCCAACTAATTGGGATGTGTCCTTTCTGATTCGTTGAAATGAGAAACAAATATAACAATGAATTGCACGTTTCATAGAGAAGAAAACGTTGAGCAACATTCAGCACACATTACAATGATTTTTAGGCTAGAAGCTAGTAACCTGTTCAAAATTGATCAGAAATCTGCTGTTAGTTAAATCTTACAGTAGTGACCATAGCTCGAAATTAACTCTTGGCTGGCTGAGATTGCAAGGACATCCCAGCAGTAGAGAAGTTATTCATCTATAGCCACACTTACTCAGCCAGATGAAAACGATGACTGTTTGTATGATCGATCTCTGTACAATCGATTGGTCAGACTTTATCTTGACCCGCCTGTTGCAGGCGAGATGTTCTTGTATGGACTAGGTGTGTACGTATGTACGTGTCCGCCTCATAATAGTGACAGGCACGGTGTACATGTTTAGACGAAGCCAGATTTATGCGGGTAAATTAGTACCGTTCATTCAAAATTTAATCGCCATTAGTGAGGTATAAGATAGCCGGCATCTGCGGTGTACGACAGAACCTGCGGCGAAAATTTGTTCATTTTACATTGGATGATTTTTTATCCGCTTATAGGATATCTATTTATTCTAAATGTTTACTAAATGATAGCTAAACGAACGCTGTAAAATCCACAAAATTACCGACAGTTGCATGGATGTGCAATAAAGCACAAACTAGATGCACCCTATTCTAGGATCTTATTTTACACGCGGTTACCAGTTGATTGGTCATTGTTGATATTCTGCATACTACTCTGTTTTAATAACAGAAATAATATTAAAGATTTACTAATGATAGTCGACGAGTTTGACAGTAGCTGGGTGAATGTTACTTTCAAAATGTTGAAAACAGATGATCCAAATAGTTGATCTTAGTAACTTCTGTCTAATTAGTTTAACTGAGAAGCTACCGATTGTGGATTCTAAGTAGTATGTCAACATATCCTTGTTCAACGATTTTTATTTTAATGTTCACTAACCTAAGTACCGTAATCTAATCTAGTCCAGACTATTGAAATCTACCCCTCGATTAAAATCATTATTTACTTCAAATATCATGCGAAATTAGTTTATAAAATGTGGTTAGCTTTCTGAATCCGAAGTTTATTAGTTTGAAGTTGGCATACTCTTAATTTTTAACCGGCCAACTTAGAAATTATTTGTTTTAGTCTTAGAGATAATGGTTCGCAGATGTAGCCAGAATGAAGTTTTTCACTATGAGTACAACTTATAGGTAAGCAGTAGTGTGATTTAGGAAGCCTCATCAAACTGAGCAAGATAACCCACAATTTATTGCATAACTGAGGCAACCACGACGTAGGATTCTGTGTAAATCTGATTGCATGACAAGTTTACAAGAAAAGTTAAAGATCATGTTCGAGTTTGTGTCAACCTTGAAGTGCAGACAGGAGAGTATCAAGACAGAAAGGAGAACTAAGTCAAAATCGTTTAGCTAGAAGAGAAACGCATAATTGAAAGACCCGCAGACTATTGAAACAACTACTCCTGAATCGTACAGGGTTCGACTGAGATGACTGGAATATTACTCACATCTGACCTCAGCGTTGATGATGATATATCCTCCTATAAATTAGCGCCGGATTCAAAATTTGCAACTGTCAAAACGTGTGGGAGAAACAGTTCTGGGTGATCAGGAAAAGTGGGATACAGTGGGTTTGAAGCTCACACTGTATAAGTGAAATCCGCTAAAAATGAACAGTAATTAAAACTTGCTTGAAACATCTCATAGTTCCTGCGAGTTCAATTTCACTGGATGTTCTAACCGTGAGTCCACGGGTTGAAGGTGATAAAAAACGTATTGTGTTTGCCTTTGAGGCAATGGGGCAAACTAAACATTACTCAAATGAGAACTCGACTGAGCGTCTGTGTATGATAGTTCGGTCGTGTCTAATATGTGGTCATCGTCGTAGTGGTCATTACGACTGTCTCATGGGCATATTGTCCGGAATTCAAACAGAGTTTCCTGCAAGGATATGCGATGGTGATGTATTAAAACAAGAGCGCAACTCCAAATCACTTTGTACTGTGTCCTTGAAAATATTATCAAGTGTCGTTCAGACACTCATAGTAAACAATGCGCGGAAATTTTAATCTACGGATGGTGTACCTTTAAAGGGTGTTGGTAAGTAACTCTGAAATCAACAGGTGAATCATCACACCATGTTCAGGGGGAAGAAATTGAAAAAGAAAATGTCGTGCAAATTATGGAGGGCTGAGATGTAATTTGGGTACTTGTAAAGTCAAAACTACGAGAAACGTGGCAATGTTAATTCAAATCTGTATAAAACTATTTTACTGATGGTCTTGAAACAGTAAACGGATTTATACCGATGGCTTTGGTCTCTACCACCATCAGAAAAATACTTCACACTGTTTTATTCAAATCTTCTAGATGGATAACTTGTTATTCCTGGGCCTGTGTTGTCAGAACGAACCCTGATCTGACCCATTCTCTTTTTTCGAAATTTCCCTAGTTAGTGTCTGTCTACTTAATTCATCTCCATAACTTAGTAAAACTGAAAAACTGTAGTATACCTGTAATAAATCCTACGACAAAGCAATCACTTTTTATCCTACGGGTTTATTAAGTGATCGTGATTCACCTTTGAACAAACTGTTTGGTAGAACTTCACGTTAGATTATCAAGTAGTGTTGTGCAAACACTTTTACCGTAATAGTCGAAATTTTCGCGCCTAAGAATTTTTTTCGGATAACTAAGGCTAACATTTTGTTGAAGTAGTTGTAGTTGGCGTTTGGATTGTACCAATCTCAAAACTTCTGGATGTTTTCAAGTTGATAACACCAACGTTTGACGTCAGCTTTTGCACTGAGATATTTTTGCATCTTCCCCTTTTTAAGGAAACACCAGATCCGAGTTCTGCTTTGTTGCGTCCCATCAGCAGTGCATATTCTTGTCTGGGACGAAGTTTGCACTCAAACTCTGGCATCTCTGAAGCTAGTCTACTAAACACAACATCGATATCTTCACAATAGTCATGACCAAACAATCATATGTAAAAGCTCAACCATAACCTTGTATAAATGGTATCCAGTTTGTATAGTCACTATGAAAGGAGAAAAACAAAGACGTTCTCTTCATTCTAATCGATACCGCAGTTAATACGAACTCAAGTCTAATGCTTCCTTACCAAGTGGGTCAACCGATAACGTTAACTGAATGTAAAAGTTACGATCGAATTTGAGCGGTGTTCAATCTGGAATAATCCAGGTCCTCAAAATTTAGTCACTGTTTTGATTTTCTCCAGTTTTCATTCTGCCACGATTAGCAACGAAATGTGGGTTTAACAGTTGTCCTGCGTGTTTGTCTTAGCTCTCTTATATCCTTCTGATTCTTCTACTGGCTGACGTCTTGATGGTTTTATTTACATGACAACTATTCTTTTCAATTAGTTTGAAAAATTCATCACATTATTCTCAGGCTTCGTACTGTCATAGACAGTACAGGAAACTTTTTTTTGAAAAGTAGCATTAAACTCGAGTTTCATTCTTGTTAAAGCTCGTCGGTAGTGTATAATCTTTTCACAACTGTAATTTGTAGCTGAAACCATTTGTGTTTTTATTGAAAAATTCAGTTGCACAATTTATTGCTTTATGTTATACCAATTCGAAGTCAAGTCATAATCACGGGATTATTGACTGGAGTTGACAGGTGAGGTGCTGTGTCACCTCCAGTGATAATTAACCTACATGAGCACTACTCATATGGGGATGTGACTAAACGGTTGTGTCCGTATACTCGGTGTTACCAAGTGTGATATCAGTGACGTAATAGTTGACAGGGTTTTCTCATGAGTAACCACACTGACTCGGATAGGCGATGAAAAGGTAATTAGAAACTAACAGTAACGACTGCAACTTAAAAGACAGTGATCTTGAGATAAAATTATGTAGAAAGGATGATAAACGATCAGGAAGTCAGAATACGACGAAAACTTCACTGGTAATGGTAACATAGCACTAGTTTAGTCTTACGCATTCTCTGTTTCTCGGATTTCCCACTCATTCACCATTGACTGACCTGCATTCCATGACTGCATATTAAGGGGGACTGTGGCGGAAAGACAAGTAAATAGTGAGAAAGTATTTTACTGTCAGACCTCGAGCCGGATTGGGGCCTACAACGAAGTATCACTGACCTTCAACATCTCAAGCGGAGTGCAACAAGTTTGTCCAACTCCCTCTTTACCGTTAATCTGTGCAATAGACGAGATCCCAGGGTTTGCTGTGTCAGACTGCGAATATGATAGTGTGGGACTGTTCCCAGTCATTTCATTTCGAGACATATATTACACAGACGGCATCCTCCCAATCCGCGAGGGTTCACGGAAAGTCCAGAACATCTTAGATAGGTCAGAGACTTCAGTTTATCAGATTAGTAGAGCATTTGCACCTAATAAGTGCAAGATGCTGTTGAAAGAATGGCGGGATTCTGCGCTCACCTTGTTGATGAGCCGTTGGAGGTAGTCGGGAAGTTTATGCTTCTCGTGAGCTGTGTCGTTGTTGGCGGAATGTCTGGTAAGATTGCAAGTTGTATAGCAAAGCCTCGGATGGCGTTTACTAACTTCTACCATATGCAGCGTCGGCACGATCTTAGTCTCCATATGGAATGATGAGGGTGCAATCCTTTGTAAGAGTAAGTTTATTATTCAGTCGCGAAACTAGCTATTTTCGCATGGAGGAGGTTCATAGAGTGTCTGTCTTCGCCCATCGTTGTCTCTGAAACAGTAGTAGATTGTGGAGGGAACAACGTGTTAGTAATATCGAAGTTTGCTGATGTGTCTTCGGAACTGGTCGGTTCTGTTGACCTGTGATCATTGTAATCTCTACTCACAAGCTTCCTACGCGTAGCCACATATTACGAATGCCAACTCATCGCCTGCCACATCGTGCCTTGTTTAGGAGTGGCGGGTTTGGCTTAAATCATCAGCCTTCTGATCAGTGGATGACTTATAGGACAAACACAATAAAGGTTGCTTCAGTAGAATGATTCCAGCTTCTTGGCTGAATTTCAAAGAAAAATGGACGCCTCCAGTTGGGAACGTTGTCTGGTAAGGTGAAGAATGGAGGAAATTTCGCCTGTGTCTTGAGTCTCTGTGTGCATCAAAGCAATTTTTTATTCCCCGTATATATTTTTGACTTTTTACTTTAAACAGTATCTTTCTTGTATCCATTGTCACGTAATTGCTACTTCATATGGTTATTACGCGTTTTTTAATGTAAATTGTTTGTTTAGCTGGCACAACTTTATGTATGAACGTACAGTCTTGAGTGTACTGAGATAACAGGATTTATAAACGTTCATAAGGTCTAATGTAGAGTATCTTATCACAGTACTGAAAACCACATTCATCAGAGTTACTCCAAAGCGACCTGAAATTTTAGGCGCTACTCCGAATAGTGTTCTAGGTTGCTCTACGTACGCAGATGGCATTCACAACTCATTGGGGGGGCTGAATATGTCATTGTCGTGGGAATACCATAATCACTGTTCTTATAGACAGTGTGAACCGCAGTGTTAATATGTGGATATATATATACTCCCATCAAAAGTGATTGGTTTCAAAACTAAAAATACTTACATGACGTACAAAATATTCGATATAATTTTCAATGACCTACGAGTTCGCCAATTGTGTAAATATGGTAGGCAAAAATGATCTCACTTTGAGGGAGTAATTCTGTCTGGAATGTTTCAGTGGGAATATAGAAGCCATTAAACAAACCGGCGTAATAGTGGAATGAACACCTACAGGAGCTTGAGACTAGTTTAACGGTTTCTATGTTCTAGTTCTATGTTTCTAGTTCAAGAACGTCCAGGAATCTAGGGCGTTCGACCTGAAAACACTCGAGTTTGAACATGTTAACTTTTTATTGGACTGCTGAATTTGTGCTTATCTGTTCGAACGTGGGCCATATCGCTTCAGCAGTCTGATATGAGGAACTATTCAGACGGCGCTAGAAAAGCGTTTTAAATTTGGGAATATGTGAACCTAACATTTCCTTCGGGTAGACATCAGTTTTATGTTGACAAACTGATGCGGTTTCATCAACCTCAGTTAACACATTGTCCGCTGTATGTTTCATCGATTCGTACTTTATTATGTTATTAGCAGGCATAATTCGGATTCTTGTTACCGCGTAATGTGTGAGAAATAAGGTAGAGGGCAACGATGTTGTGTTTGGGATTCCAGGTAGCTTTAGATGAAAAGGTTTGATACTCATTAGTGTGTGTGTGGTGAATGTGGCTACTAATATCCGAATTGCACCGAATAAAGCTTACGATCCACTTAACCATCTGTACGCTGTAACATTTGCAGGTCGTCAGACAGATATCGACACTTACACATCCCAGATTAGGTAAACACATTCAAGCACTCAGTGGAACTGGTGATGAACATGGTTTTTCAACTGTGACTCAACAAGAATTCTGGAAGTGTTTTCAATTTTTTCAGCCATATAAATTAGTTATAACACTATAGTTTTTATTCTCTTCAGTTGGTAGGCAACACAACTGGCTCTAGTAAACGACGGTTGAACTTCTGTTGCAATGGCCATAAGGAGAAACACATTGGGATAAACCATTTTCGATGGGACACGTTACTGAGATAGCTTCTCAGATTTTCTGGATAATCTGATCTTGGTCGTGACTTTAATATGAAATAAACTTATTGCTGGTAATTCCTTATATCTCTGTTCAGGAAAGTGAGCAATTATCAGAAACTTTTCATTCGTGATCAATTTTCTGCGGAATCAATGGGTGATTTACGCGAGGGTTTATTGTAACACAGAGACTGGCGTGCACCTGTGGTTCATACTACATTTACCATGTTTAGTTAGTTACTCAACACTTTCCCAGTCCAATTAATATATCGTCACCTGGTGAATGAAATATCTTCTCTCGAACCAAACTGGATAAAAACATGCGGAATAGTGGTTTCGTGAATGACCTCGAACCACCCTCAGGTATTGTGAATAAGGGAGTTGTTCATATGCATTTTCACTGGGCACACCCTAATTGTGAGTAGTTATTCGGACTCCCTCTGTTTCTAACGATTACAAAGGACAACATGAGTGCTTCAAACTACCTCCACTATCGAAGCACAAAACCGTGGGCAGTACGCTGAAAGGACCATCACATGACATGATCACACGTCAGCATGCAGTCCAACACACTTGGAGGTTTAGATTTCACATGAATAGAATATCTACTCAAAGACTGATGAACCTTTCTCAAGTTCTGAAAACGATGCAGACAGTGACAATAGACTTATCCCGTTCCTATTCTGCCATGAGATGCAACCGTCATCTGGTTCGGAGAAGCTGCTAGTTTGGCTTCTCTTTACATGTTTTCTGACGCACACAAAGCCGCCAAGAGACTCAATTTCGCGGGGTGTTGTCGATACATTTCTATAACGGTAAATTTCCATAGGTGACCCCAAACAGAAAAAAAGCGATCTTCAGTATTGTTATGAGAACGATGGATTTCTTACACCCCTCAGTAGCACAGCAGTTCAAGTAAACAATAAAACGAAAGTGCAAATAATTGCGTAAATTCTGCGTTTTCAGTAAAATTACGGCGATCAAGGGAAATGCCATGTTCACGGGTTAGTTTTATCAACAGAATTGATGAAGTGTGCAACAGTTGACAACCTGGAGGAGTGATTTGTATAACATTAATGGAACTTGAGCAGCGGACTACACGACTGAGTATTCTAAATTTTCCTAAACGGTATTTTAAAAGAAGGGGTTACTCAAGCTTGTGGCTTTAAATAACGTCTTAACATTTTACGTACGAAAGGATATAGGGAGAAATCCGCTATTGTGGATAATAAGTTTATGTGAAATACACAACTGAGTGAAGTTAGACTTGGTCGTTAAGTATGAGCATGCCTTGAATAGGTTGAACAATTTCGGTATACATTTTGCAAGGTGAGAAAAGAGAAGCTTTGCCGGTGTTAGCCAAGACAAACGATGATAATGGCACAGTTTGGCAGAAACGATATCTTCTGAGAAGATACACATACCATAGACAACATTGGAATTCTTGGGAGGTAAGGACGACATTTGAATTCTTGTGCTTGCAGTTTATAATGAACTAGAGAATTAAGCACTTAGAACATGCCTAAGAGAATATCGGAAACTGTACTGTCTGATAAGATGGGGCATTCTTTTTAACTAAACTTACATAGATTCGAACAGAGAAGTCAGAAACAGTTTTTTTTTTTTTTTGCGTCATCGGGTCAACGAACACATTCCAGTTTGGGTTCGCAAAACACTCATGGATACAACAACACCGGGATCAAGTCAGAATGCAACAAGTCACAGGGAACCAGCATCATCGATCGCCCGGCACCTGTTGACTTGTCGACCCCAACTGAACCTGGAGAAGGCGTTTCGGATACGTTACGCAGCAAAAAATCGAAGGCTTCTCCGGTTCGCGGAGGCGGTAGCAATTAGCAAATGGAAGCCACCCCTCTGTGTACAGAAAGACTTGTTCGTGAGTACCAAATTGCCCTGGTAATTGACGTATGTGGATGTGTGTGAGTGTGCGTTTGTTGGTGTGGTTGTTGATTTTGTTGTTTAGCTTCACAATGCCCATTGAACTTTGCTATATAAACACACAGACTGCAGTATGTACCTGATGAGATGCAGCGAAATGTGCTCGAGAGATACATTGTGCAAAAAACTGTTTCTGACTTCTCTGTTCAAATTTGTTACGGGAAAAGGTTGCTTTGCTTACATAGATTCACAAAAATGCAATGACCTCTGGTTAGATTCCAGTTGTCTAGCCGTTAACTACATGTCTCATATGAGAATACACCTTCTGTCACAACCTCAGACTTTCTGTTCCAGATAATAAGTGAAAATATGCTTGTGTACACAATGCTATTTCCTACAGCAACTCTAAATATAAGTCAACCCATGCACACATTTCTGAACGACTACCTCCTTATTCCATACGGCGGTCTCTTTTAGAACAAAAGCAAAGATAGTGCCCCGTTTCATAATGTCATTTATTATGGAGTGACGGTTTCTTTATTCCCGATCGTATTTGCTAAGGTAGGTAAGCACTGTATGTAAAATAAATTGAAGCAAGCTGCAAATCGATTGAAATAAATTGTTTTACTATGAAGCTCTCCGTGAGCCTTTAGCAACCATGAATTAGTTTGGCATATTTGGCGGAAATTTTTGAGGCACATCTTGATGATTATGCATTAGATACAAACAACAACTTGGCTGGCTCCGAAGTGACCTTGGTTGCTTCAGATTCTATCCATTAGCCCTTGTGGGGTCATTTTAAATAAAATGTGCAGGCTTTGTGCCTAGGTTTTTTAATCGGGCATATGATGAATCACATAGGTCTGGTGGCATCAGTGTTGTTTGTGGCTTGTGACCTGAATGAAAGCATGGCTGTAGACAAAACCTTATGGATTACTTATAAAACGGTTAAACAAGAATCCCCATCAATCAGAACATTACGTCAGTAGCTGATACAAGTGCACAACTGCCGAACATCTGTCACGCGCGTTAGTTAAGAGCTGAAGAGTAGAAGGAGATGGACTTGACCTCCAAAAAGAGCATGCCTGCGTTCAATATGAATATGCAAGCCTCATTCGAACAAAAATTCTATTTGCCTGTGAGAGTAAGATAACATCCACAATACAGTATCTCATTTTCAGCCTACGTAACATCTTTTGTGTGGCAGGTAAATTAGCTGGGGAGTGAGAACCCATGTTTCACTAAACCGTGATCAGCGTCAAACATCTCTTCGTACTCTGATGGACATCTCTTCAACAATTATCAGTCACACAAGTTTAAAGTACATGGATAAGGCTACCTATGCATACCATTAGGAACAAGTCACAGGACATTCTGTTGGATTCCACATATTTTCAGAGCAGCAAAGCGACCTTTTCCCGTAACAAATTTGAACAGAGAAGTCAGAAACAGTTTTTTGCATAATGTATCTCTCGACTACGTTTCACTGCATCTCGTCAAGTACATACTGCAGTCTGCGGGTTTATATAGCAAAGTTAGGTGAGCACTGTAAAGCTAAGCAGCAAAATCAACAACCACACAAACAAACGCACACACACACATCCATACACATCAGTTACCAGAGCAATCTGGTACTGCCGAACAAGTCTTTCTGTACGCATAGAGGTGGATTCTATTTGCTAATCGCTACCGACTCCGTGAACCGGAGAAGCCCTCGATTTTTGTTGTGTGACATATCTGAAACGCCTTCTCCAGGTTTGACTGAGGTCGACAAGTCAACTGGTGTCCAGTGGTCGATAAAGATGTTTCCTTGTGGTTTGTTACATTCTGACTTGAGCCCAGTATTGTGGTATCCATGACCGCTTTGCGAACCCAGACTGGATTGTGTTCGTTAGTCCGATTACGTAACTGCCACTCCGTTCTGCCTACGTAAGTGGCCGGGCCCTCACACAAGAATTCGTTGATGATGTAAGATTTGGCGTTGAGCGGTAGCGGTGTTTTCAGAGGTGGTGTTGAGATTCGGGTGGTGGTGAACAGCATGGTCAGCTGGGCTGTATAGAACATGCGTCCCACAGCCGTCACGAGGCGGGTTTTCAACAAATTCCCAATGTCATCACCCGTCTATGGCAAACGGAGGTATATGTTTAGTTTGGGAACTGTTGAAGACATCGTGACAGCCGATTTTTTTCCCTGATTTTTTCAAAAATTGCCAATGGATAGCCATTTTCTTTCAGCGTGGTTGTCAACAGTGATATCTGTGACCAATGGTTCTTTCGAAAAGATTCTTCTTGTGCAACAGAACAAAGTTCACATCAGACTCCGCTTATACTGAATCGGCACAAGACTGTGAAAGTTCATGTATTGTCCAAGTGTGTTTCCGGTAGACGGACCGCAGTAAGCAACCGTTGTTCTGATGCTTTCTGAGAATATCAGAAAACGCTAGGTTTTCTTCCTGCTCAAAGATTCACAATGCCCATTGAACTTCGCTATATAAACCCACAGGCCGCAGTATGTACCTGATGAGATGCAGCGAAATACGTTCCAGAGATACATTGTGCAAAAAACTGTTTCTGACTTCTCTATCCACTTGTTTTGCTGTTATTTCAAGTATAGTATCCATCTGTCTACATAGATTGCTCTCTACGGTTCTTCATAAAATGTGCTCCATGGTTGATGTGCACTTCATAAAATGTTCCAACTAACAAACCTACAACCTCGGTCTAATTTAGTGAGACACAAAATGTAGGTAATTCTATATTTTCTGGTGCACATCTTTTGAGGCGCATTTGTACTCAAAAACAACTGACTTTAGCAAAACAATCACATTTTCGTTTAAATCACACACACACAGGAACACACGATCGGCTCACTTCTATCTAATCATTAAAAAATTCATCCGTAATATCCTAGAGTAGGTGTTCAACATTCTGTTTTGTGTAGAACGTGAATAAAAAATTTTCGCGCAAGTAACAATGGTTACATTCTTTCCGGGTTTTATAGAATTGCTGTTTTATGGTATGCAGTCCACCCCTTCTATTGATATTGCCGTGGGCAGGTCAATTGAATAAATTGTCTATTACATATTCTTTTCTTATGGTAGATTAAGACCAAATCAATTATACTGTTAACGTAACTATTTTTATAGATTTTAATTTTAAGACGGGAAGTCATAAAATCATGCGGAATGTGACTGGACGTTTTCATATGATAATCCGGTTGTACGTAATATACAGTCATTGACACAGTAGCTGACACGATTGTCCCACAAAAATGTGTTCGGAGATGAACTTTTGACTACGGCAGGGGCATAAACTAGTTGTAAGCTCTAACAAGAATGAAACTTGGATTCGGTGAAGGGGACAGACGTAAAGGTCAGTGTACGTTAGATAACTGCGATCAATTGGTAATGATATCCAGTATGAATGGTGAACGCTTTTGATTTGACTTAATTCTATCTTGAATATCTTCGTCGTAAATTCTCTTTTAAGAACGTGATATTCAATATTTTGTAATGATTGTTTTTTAAGAAAGCCTATGCTGAAAACTACCACTTCAGTCACTCAATCGAGGATTTACCTGACGTTTGTCTCAGATACATTTGTTGCCTAACTGATGTGTAACTCAAATTCGTCGGTTAGACTTGAGCCATCTTGGTTACAAGTTGCCCAAATTTAAACCAAGGTGTTCATAGACCAAGCTTTCAAGAAATAGAAGAGAGAAAATTTTAGACTGTTTATTTGCACTTATTATCCTCAATTACTTTCCGGATTTCATCGGTGCACCAACAAACATGAAGAGGAATGAAAATGCACACTAGCATAGAGTTCCGAGACATGCAAACTGGCAAATTGCAAGTTTATCTATCATAACTCGATCACTTGGTGTGTTTCCGAGTCCATATTGATCTTCTTTTCGTTAGTGAGTACCACGTTTAGCCCTACAATGTTCAGTGAGCGAAATCTTCTTCAACCTGACTTACACCTCGAAAACCGCTGCCTGGCCGCTGTGACATCTGATCACCTCTTGGTATCACTAAACGATGCCAACTGGGAGGTCGTCGGTGGAGAAGGCCTGCGTTTGTTGAACTACTAAAATACTCTGTACTACTTCAAGCAATAAGCTGCCGGCGTAGACGGATTGTCTCTTTAATCTTGCTACAGTTCATCGATGCACCTGGTTAACAGTGAATTACAATACCGAGAAAAGACCACAAAATCCATAAAACCAACAGGAGCTAATAACCGCGATTCTATGATAAAATCGGTCATGTAGCTAAGTTACGAGAGGAAAACCCATTGGTTCACAAGAGAAAGTCAAATAAAGTTGTAGGAGGGGGACATAACTACTAGAAATAACTGCATCTTCATTCAGACATTCAAAATTAAAGTGCCTACATCTTGCAAATCGAGATACAAATCAAAAGAAAGACATCATCAGCAGGACAGCTTGCTTCTCAGTAGCTTTTATCTGTTTGTTGTATTAGAACGTGTTTTCGACTTCATGCCGAATAAAATGTTAAAGAGTGAGGTGATCCTATAATTTTGTTGCGGGGTGCTTTCATGGACAATTGCGACACACGCGCATTTCCATAGCCAAGACGCATACTTATCCAAAAAGTTGTCGGATATTTCGAACTACTCATAAGTAGGCCAATATTAACAATGAATTGTGCATGGACTCGTTGAATTGATTCACCGAACTGGATGGAAATTTCGTTGCCGCCTCCGACCGGGACATCGTGGAAAGCAAAAATCACACTGCATTCTTGTCTTTCCTATTTAAAGCTGAAGGAAGCGCTACAGTTACCTCAAACAAAACATGATTGTATCCTGTATGCTTGAACACGATTCGGTTTATGTTGCTACTGATCACATGGTTTTGAGACCACATTGACACCATTCTACCTGTGTAATCTTATTGGTCAGCGGTGATACCTGATTTTCATGCTACCATGAAAATGACAGATTGCTAGTTATAGATAGTACTGATGAGTTCATAGCTATATTAGTTCTTTACATATTGCGTTGTTACCCACTACTTGTTCATTCGGCTTAAGGGCCTTTCCTCTTGGTCATAGATATTCTTCACTATTTCCTAAATGATTATATTAGAATGGCACTAGTTATGCAGGAATTTATTTACCACACCAAAAAACTGGAATAACACCAAGGTGTAGAAAAGTATATTCGATTCAGGCGGCAAAATGAAACGAACTTAGGTGCAAACTAACTTCCATTGTTGTATGTCTAGTTGATGACTTCACTCAATAACAGCAACCCCTTCCGCAGTTGTATGGCTGCTCTGTTCCTGCTGAATGACAATATTAATGAAGCAACCATCAAATTAACCAACATGCAACGTCAATCCTTTTTTCAAATTTCATCATTAAATATCACGAAAGCTAAGAATACATATTAAGCAATAAACTATGATATACAACTTTTATATTCGTGCGTAATGCAGAACTTGTAACTTATTATGTATCAGCGACATAAAAATGTCAGCTTTATTAGGTTAGAGTATTATGCTTAATTATAAACCGTTCATACTATGAGCAAAGTACTCCAGTATACTTGTTTGCAATTACACAGTTGAAACCTTATTTGAAGGGTTCTTAAAAACTGCAGATGATAAATGCTGTAGGTCCGACAAAAGACAAACGTTGCTGTCCTTCCGTTTTTCCTCCTTTTATTCCTCCAAGTCATATATACCTGTGAGTTCACAAACGATGGTATACTCCGAATCGTTTGACAGCTCCTCTTGCAGGTATACATCTTCCACGATTACGAAGGCTTCTGGCGTCCTATTCTTGCTTGTTTTAAGGCATGGACCTCTGAAGTTGTCAGATAATGTCACTCTCTTCTTCGGCAATGAACTTAGGACAAACCGAAAAATTTCACATAAGTAAGAGCAGATTGGCATATCGGCACGATAACCAAACAGGATAGCATGTTGTGTCAGCGTCGAATTTTGTTGTAACGAGCATCGGAGTGAACCAAGTTGTTTAAATGCTTCACGCGTTAAAACAAACGAGCTACAAGCGGAGCCAAGCCAACCAATAAGAAAGACAGAGTGTTGGCACCAATTGAAAGTCTTCATTTTACTGATGCATCTTGTCCATAAAATAATCAACAGAAACTCAATAAGCCGCAATTTTCTTTGTGCCACAAGTTCTGCTTTTGATATCGTTTCGGAAGTTAGCTACATTTCAACATAATGATGCAATATGTTTCTGATAGTTGACATGGGCACACTTAACCACTCACTAGATCAACGCCAATTTATAAGTAAAATATCTCCGCCCTAGATTTTTCGTCTCCCGACAAACTGATAATTGACTGATTAAGCATGACTGAGCCGTCGTTGTTTTGGTCAAGTGAATTGACTTACTTTTGTATCACACAACCAAGCGTATGCTCAATTTGAGTGCACATGCTGGCTGACTGTATATGGTAACTGGTATCCAAATACCCACTCATCCGACACTGAGCGAACTAACTGAAGGTGTATTGCTAAGTGGTAATTGTCTGCTTAGATGGGTTCTCAAAACTTTTGGTTACTGACCAATTCTTTGGTCAACAGAGGGGCACAACCTTGTCAGAGCGTTCACCAAAATAGCTGGTGGACAAAAAATTCAACATCACTTGATGCCAACAAATACTTTATGCAAAAACTCACTTTACACATAGGCTACCTGCTTAAGTTTTGTCTGCCACTGCATCATATAACGTCGGCTGGCTGGTCCACTCGTGCTGTGCGTAAACGACGTTAGTGGGGCTAAACTTGGGGTGCCATTCTGAATGCATCCGTGTTCTAAACAAAAGGTTAACCCAGTGACCACTTTTGGCAGATTGTTCTATTGATTTGTATTTCGCGGTAGTAAAACTTATGGCTCGATGACGTTACTATATAGTAGCGCAGTTGCCGAGTTTTGCCTATAGTACGCTATGCTGCAATATCTTCTATATAACTCAGCACAGCCAATAATAATATAATGTATTAAATATTCTGAAATATACCGAGACGATGTGATATGATGCAAACTACTAACTGCTGTTCGACAATTTACATGCTATACTACCATTCTTGTTTACGGATCCTCCCTATCACAGTTAATGGTCTGATATTAATAGTCATTACTGCCAACCAAAAAATTATGTACTCAAAGTAAATGGGTCTAATAAATGAGGCTAGAATGGACTGCTTGCAAGACAACGTAAAAATGGAGTGGGGGCCCAATTCATAAAAACTGGGCTTGTGCTCCTCTCCAAATTCACATACGGAACAGGATTACAGGTTGCCGAACGTCAATGATTGATTACTTATTTCGGATACAAAGTTTAATGAAACTGGCGTGACCAGTCCATCATACGCACACGAACTGTCTCGTTTTTTGTATCCTGGTCTCACACTGAGCTAGTACGCGTTAACCGCATCACAAGTGTTTGACTACTTGATACCCACGTGAGGAGCGGCGCATTACGTTACCGCAAATCCAATCTGTATCTGTCTGATAGAACGATTTCATCCTATGAAGTATAAGGGCTACACGCATCGTACCTCATCAAATTGTTTCTTAACTTCCCGTAACTGTTCTACTGACGACAGCACGTCGATGACATTTTGAATGAAAGACACAACACTTAATATGTCTGTTATTCTTAAGAGCATTGAAAATTTACCAGACTCGACGACAACAGAGCAGGAAATGAAGTTTTTAAACAGCATCTGTCTTTTCCACGGCATTTTATTTTAGACCGATTGCCTGCACGGGTCGATACAAGGTCATCTCGATTAATCTATCATTCGCGAACACAGTTTTTCGGTCAGCATTTATGTCCTACTTGTCCAACCCTAACATTTCTCTGCACACAACACACCAACGACTTATCAAAACTGACTGAGTTCAGTCGGGCAGATACAATGAGAGGGGAAAATGCTGCAACTACGCTGAACATGGATTGCGTAGACGTTGCAGTGTCAGCATGTATAGAATGGATTATTTTATATATAAACTCGGGGTTGACCATACCCGTCTGACTGAATGTGAAGGTGAACTTCCGTGCTCCATAATTAACATTCCTTACCGTGTTTTCTGTTTGTCCCGGGAATTTGTTCATATTATGAAAGTCAAAGTAACATGTGAACATAAATGACTGATGCTGAGTGGTAAGTTAAGGCAAATCTATGTCCGCTAGCCAGCAACGTTACAAATGTCCCTGCCTGATTTCATCCGTAGTCCTTGATTCGCAGTGTGCTCAACAATAAGACGACAACTCACATATCACTGGATTCAATTTTTCCTTACGGATGGTATATGTCCTGAGACGATATCCTGGAAGAGATGAATAATAACTTTCTTTAGTAGTTTGGTACGACACCAAAAAATTGTTCACATTTTTATGGGAGACATTTTCAGATATCGAGATTTTATATTTTTCTTCCAGGTTCGACTAGTTCATCAACCTGCTCTACGAATAAGTAAACGTGCAGGGGAGTTTTATCAAAATCGCCCAGATTTTGATGTTGCAGCTGCCAAGAATCATGGTGAAATAAAGAAACCAGAAGTCATACAGCTACCGGTATGTTCACAGGTTGCTCCGTTTTTCTGTCTACTAATGACTTACAACAATGCATAGAAAATGTTTCTAGTTGACATAAATTTTGGTGAATTAATACATTGGTAAGTGAATGAAGAATCTAATCAAATGTTGCTGGCGTTCATAGACTGCTTACACTGCTTCCGGTATCGAAGTCCCGAGTGCACTTGATTGCTTGTCTGATATCTAAATCAGCTAGCCAATAAACTATCGGGTAAACTTTACCGAATCGAGTGAAAAAAATTGTTCCTTCCCCTCCAAATGACTAATTAGGAAGAAAATAGGTGTTTTCAATGCGACAGAACTGTTTAATTTTTACGGAACAAGTTCATTGAGTTAGTTAACAGAAGACGCGTTTCCAGGGGGTTATTTTCATCCTATCTGGCAACTGTATATATGTACCGGTATGCAAAGGTTTAGTTAGCCAACTGAGACTCGGCCTGAATGAACCTATTAAGGCCGGTCAGTAGTAAACAATTGAAAAATCATGACGTAATACATATGTGAACCGTTCAAGACGAAGTAGTAACAGAATAAGGTAACGATAGGAGACATATATCGCGAGATGTTAACATTTCGTTTACTCTCTTCAGTCACGAACGTGAAACATTAGAATATATAGGACATGCGTATAACAACAACAATAGAAACAACCAATGATTGGGTTTGCATGAAGTAAGGATTGTTATCAGTTCCAGGGTAGACAAACTGCATGAGTCAACTGTGTATGCACACACAGGAGTATGGATTGATATTGCCTCGGAGAAGGCAAGCCTTTTCGGGTTCCGATTACGCAACAGTACTTGGAACGAGTTGGTGGGATCAACAACGCCACCTGTTTCCATGATGTGCTTCGCTATGGATGAGGTCGGATTTCGTCTTTCTCAAATGTAATCTATCAATTCACTTGCAATTGCGGTGACATCTATACCGGCAGAACAGATCGGTGCCTACGACAAAGAATGGCTGAACATATGCCTAAGTGGTTGGTGCACGCCATGACGCAAAAGGCAATGGCAACAGAGCGAGTGAGACGAAATCCGACCTCATCCATAACAATGTCAATCCATACTCCTGTGTATGCGTAAACTGTTGATTCATGTAGTTTGTCTACCCTGGAACTGATAACAATCCTTACTTCATGTAAACCCAATCATTGGTTGTTTCTATTGTTGTTGTTATACGCATGTCCTATATATTCTAATGTTTCACGTTCGTGACTGAAGAGAGTAAACGAAATGTTGACATCTCGCGATATATGTATTGTATCGTTATTGGTGAATTGGATCAAGGGAACTGAGTGTTTTAAAATAAGATGAATCGAACACTGACTGATTGTCACAGTGCTCCCCCAATTCGTTTAACGATGTAACTGACAGATTGAGCACATCAAATTTTTGTGGTTTAAAAGCGAGTGCACGGGATGTATACAGATTATGTTTTTTGCCCCAGCTGTGTATACAACCACAGTGATAACCCTATAAGTGTGTCTGTTTATACAACTTAGGTAACAAGAAGCGTATGTTGACTAGGTAACTGACGAACAATGCGTACTTAGGTACTTGCTGTTTATAGGTCTGACATGTATCCAGTTAACTATTTGATTTATACAATGCGAAACATGTTAAAGCTATCCAGCTATTCGCAAACATTAATTCTGTTTTTAAACCCAACTAATCTATTGTGAATAGTGTTAGTAGTGTTTACTGTACACCGGAAAACATGAAATAGAATTCATACGTTAATGAAACGTTTTTCATGAAGAGCAAGAAAACAGCTGCAATGCAACCGTAAGTCTAACGACTTAAGTTTTTACAAGAGAAAGCTCACTCCACTTCTCTTGAAGGCATACACAAGGCTCCTGGCAGTGTTGCAAGAAAGTAGATGGAGTAAAGTTAGACACAGATTAGGCTATGTTAGTTGAATGGTAGCCCTCAGTTTAAGCGTGATTCCTTTTATCATGGAAAGTATGTGCACACCCTGCTCAGGTGTGCTTCCTGAGTGTTCGATAAGAATCAGATCATGATCACAAGCCGACCAGTTTAGCAGACAGTTTCTGAAGCGGATACCACAGTGTCTTAAAGTAAGACGCATGATCACGAGCGTTTCCTTGTCAAAGGATGACACTCATTGGTGCATTTTAGGCGTCAATTGCGGATGAAGTCCTCCTGATTTATTGGTGTAAGAACTATAAGTTAGTTCGCTATCCAATGTGGTCCATTCACTCACATTAGGAAATGCAGACTCAACGCCAACCAGCGATGGTCGTTTATTATTGGACTGGTCATCAGAATGTAACAGTTTCCATAAAAAAATGTTAGTACCAGTCTCCTGTGCCAGTGAACTCCCACTCAAATTTTCTATCGTCAAGATATACCACAATTTCCTCCCTGAATGTTTTAGAGATTATGCATAATCGAAGCTGGACTGAATCTACGCCACTGATAATTAGTTTGGCAGATTTGTTGATTCAGAAGAGACCCACTTGTGAAGAATCCAGATTTCAGCAACGCCCAAACAAGCGACAGGAATAGAATACTAAATTATGGCAGAAACACTGAGAGTGCTTATATCACAGTAAAGTAAATCATTATCTGCAGCTCATGTTTGTTTAACTGTAAAACTTCGACTTGTTAAAATCCCACGGTTGAGGTATAAACTACCACGTGAACCCAAACCTTTTGTTCTATGCGTATACATCCGCATTACAACGAGGATACCATCCATTTGTGTTGTTTTGCACTGTCAGGCGTCTCACAGCGGAGCATCGTAGGATCCATAAATACAGCATAGTTGGCACACCTCACACAGAATGATCACACTGCAGAGGAGTTACTTTATCGTAGTTTTGATGTACGCTAAAATCTTCAATAGCGTATTGCTACAGATACTTGGAGCAATTGACGTGAGCTCTTGGGATAAACGTTACTCAAGAGCAGAAAGATTATGGACCCTCTCCCCTCGTCTTGGTGTAGGTAACGTGTGCACCGTCCTACGCCGACAAACAGACTGCCATTCCACCCTCCTACTGCCCTCATTAGAAACGTTATTTATCGTCTTGTCACCTGACTTACGGCATTACCTCAGTATGTTGTTCCATCACTGCTGGTTCACGTTATGCTTGCCTGAACGGCTATTTAAACTATTGCCGCCACTAACTACTTACCATTATAATGAACCGTAACTAATGAGCACCCGTGTTGTATGACTTTGATCAATATTCGATTATTCGAAAACGTTTTCGTAAGTTTTGATTAGGAATTAAGTAAACGCATTTACAAATGTTTCTAAGACTATTAGAAGTTCTCATTGTTTGAGACTAAGGATTTCCAACAATGTTCTAACATTATCCTAAATCATAAATTAGATGCTAATTACTGAATTAGGTCAGGAAGCATCTGCTGTTGACTGTAGACTTCACAATCAGGTGGATATTTTAGCTAATTCCTCTAACAGATTCGCATAATCGTAAGTTCTACTCCTCTACGTCAGAAATGCTGTTGTAGGGGTCAATGGACATCCAAAGAAATCCCAATGGTGATTGTATCAGAATGTTTGGATGTGATAATTCAGTTGTAACTAAGGTGAGATCAACAGCGAATTGGTTATCAAGATTACCTCACACGCCTGTTAGCTCTGATCGAAATCTGAGCTGGAGTAAAGATATGCACTATTGATGGAATACAATCAGAACAAACCTTGATTCTTCCCAAGGGGCGAAAACTAGGATTGCTTGTGAATGATGCCCAATTCATATCAACCAAATCATTGACTTCTCATCACTTACGCTAGTCCACTAATGTACGAAAGATGGTACAGGCTTTCAGATTAATTCAAAGTAAATATGTACTAAGGGGGTGAATTCCGCATCTGAAATTCCCGAAGATCTGCAGATCGATCCGTTTAGTTACAAGAGCGCAGGTTAACCATCTAAAATCATAATGGAAACTTATCAGGAAATTGCCCAAGCGTTTGGACTGTAATCTCTCATAAGAAAAAGTAATTTCATGTCAAAATAATTTTAGACAAACCAGGTGGAAGTCACCTCACGATAGCTGCTGACGAGACATAAAAGTACGCGGTCTTCGAACAGGGTTCTCAGTATCGTCTACCAAAATTACTAGTGTTAATTACAGAAAATTTCGCAACTGGCAATTTTGGTGCGAGCCGTCGACAGCTCTAGTTTTAGATAGATAGACGTGCGTCCGCTTTTGTAATTCATGGGATCATTGAACCAAAACAATCCTAAAAGTGTCTTTTGGAAGCAAGCTTACTTGAAACCGCAGATTAAGTGAACAGTCGTTATTATATTTCTCGTTATTCTAACTAAGCAACATTATAAGCAGAAGTCTTTAAACTAATTCCTCGTAAGCCAGTCTACTGACAATGCAAGTAATTCCGTTTGTAGTGAGTCAGCTGACATCCCATATATGGAGTGACCTAATAACATTGACTAGCTCACTTAAGATCCACCATATATCCACTCATCCGTTCAACTTAAGATGAAATCATGATTCGTCCTTGAACTTTACAACTTCCGGTTGCCACCGAAGTTACGGTCTTTCTGAGTGCACATGTCGAGTGAGACAAATTTAATTAAGGTAGGGACTAACGGGAGCTTATGACAGAATGAACGATGGGTCCTTAGAAAAAATCGACGGGGAGATCGATACCAGAAACGAACCATCAAGTGGTCATTCATTCAAAATTTGTATTCAAGTACAGAAACCAAGTTACTAGCACATTTGCTTTTTAGTGGAAGACAGCCCACTGTATGACAGCATTGTCTAACTTTATGGTCACTTCTGACGCGGTAAGGCGTTCAGAATTCTGCCGTATGACCAAATCATCCTGGGCAACTTCTCTAAAACATACCTACTGGTCACCATATTTGTGTGTCTGAGTGGCTCCTCCACGGTTATCATTCTTTATGTCTGCCGGTTGTGGTCCCCTATTATTTCAATGTTTCCAAAGGTACGAGGTCGCTAAGCTACGAGCCAGTGTTTCTTCATACATTCAGATGCTTTTCTCGATCTACTCAGAGAAGAAACCATCTAAGACTGAAGCTTTTCCTATTCTTCAAAACTCTCTGCACCTATGAACTAGTAAGCGTACTATTACAACAGCAGAGTTTACAGTATTTACCATGGAAAGAAAGGTATTCAGCCGGTAAAGGTTTGTAGAAATACAGCAAACATGAATGAGATCACTGCAACACACTGTTGTACAATGTGACTGGAAAACTATTAACCTCGTCACCGTTCGTTATACGATGCACGCTACCAGTGGCATACTTGAGAGTATAGTTACGGCAAAATAGTACGCAAGTTTCCTTGGGGGAACCGCTTGAACATTTCTGCAAATCTCAGTGAATGAATAATGATTATCTTCTCTTACAAGACATTGTGTAACAATTTTGCCATGAGAATTTAGTTTAAATGCCCACTCTATGTTTTCTCAGGTGATCTAGACCGTCAAAACGACACCAGTTTTATGGGGGAAAATTGAAAATATTTGATAGTCCGTGTTGTAACTCATCAAAAACTCAGAACATTTTACCAGATACAGAAGATTTATCTCATGTGCCTCTCGATGTGAACGTTTATAATCAGTCCTGAGCAATACATCATTAAGATGGTTAAAGGATTACATCTAAACGCTTAACAATCCACGGTTTCGAGTAGTGCTTCAGTTGGCTGAACATAGCAGCAGATTTATCGAGATCGATAGGTGCAGCTTGGTACATGAATCTCAAGCGAAAGAATTTTATTGGATCATGTTAACAATACAGTGTTTATTTTTCCTCTGTCTGCTAATCCGAGTTCTGGTGACAAAAAGTTGTATAGTTCAACAAGTATCCAATCCAAGTTTGACGGTAGCTGCATACAAAACAAAATATGAAATTCCCTATTCAATACTATTAGTTTTTAGCACGTGATAATCTAGTGTCTTAACTATTCCTAGATATTTATCATGTTAAACATTTTTGCTCTAATGTCCGTGCACAACTTGTTGTTCACTTTGTTCCACGCTTTGCAGCTATTTCCAACTGCTATTCTAACAACCTCAAATGTTACTACTCAGTACAATTGTAGTTCGCGCGACAGAAAGAAAACCATTAAAAATGTATGCTTACTACCGGTTTGCATGACAAAATTGCTGGATTTAACGAATTGCTACTGTTTAACCTAATTTGTTTTTTGATTTCAAGAATGATGCAGCTTATGAAGAGCAATTCAAAAATTTTGCGGAGGTTTTGAAACGTCTTGTGAAATTCTCTGATGTCGGTGCCGCCTATGCTTGGCAATACGTAAGTCCCATTTACGAAAATATATTTCAAAGGATCTAACAACAATGAGAAATTAGTTGGTATCTAGAATTTTTGTTATTGGGTTCGTCAGTTTGTGACTCAGTATGGTGGAATTGTATTTTTTATTAGAGTAGTTTGTCATTCTGTCATGTACAAATTCATTTATCCATCCATGGTTCATTCCTAAGAAAGGACAGTCGAGAAGAGCATTGTGTGATGAAGCAGTGAGCACGCTTGTGGACTCTGGATCCATACCAGAAGCCAGGATGTGAGTAAGTGCTCAATAGGAAATAATTTAGGCACATCACATCAATTCCACAGACTATTTCACAGCTATACGCTGGTGAGCACGCATTTGTCGCACAACAATTGTACAACTAGTAGGACAGTACAAGAACCTCATTCACGCGTTACTATCTTTCACAAACTTGTAAAATAGTTGCAGGTTTCGTAACAAACTTGAGCATCCTGTTACAATCGAATTATTCAGACAACCCACTGAAGATTACAGTTACATGAAATAAGCGTGAGCACGAAATGTGTAGTCTGTTCGAATTTGGCACCGGTGTATCAATTTGTACAGGATTTCACTTTTAGACTACTGCTATTATTTAAGTAGTAAAGAATCAGAAATGAAATCCAAGAGGGTATGGTACGTTATCACTCTGTCCCCTTCAATCATCAACAGCAGCATAAAAAACCGAACGTAAGTGAAGTTTGAGCTACAAGAAACAGATCCGCAACAGTGTTCTTGATTCAGAATGTTGCAAGATAGACATAAAACTGGTATAGACTTTCACGAAAATCTACATGCATACATGTTTTCCAGTATCGTTCTTAATCACATCCTGGTAATGATTTGTTGACGACTGTCGCTGTCTACTTTTCTGCACACGAGCCAATTTCAACAAATAGACAAACGCAATCTATGGTCAGTGATGGTTAAGCGTGTACTCTCAGTCTATTTCGTTATGGGTACTGCTGTGGAACACTTCTGAGTGGACACTGTTTAACCAAATACATGAGTTCAGTTCAGATAAGACTGCGAGTTTCGGCGATCAGTAACCAAGGTGCACGGAGATGACAATTACTTCACAGCACTTCAAAAGGGGGCAATCAAAAAGTTGCAAACGATTCGGTGTCAAAGTATGAGACCTGTTTATGTCAAACGTGTACACACTTTGGTAGTTATTGACCACCGCTTACCTCGTCACTGATGCAGATGATGGAGAGGGGAAAGGAGCTATCGTTAAGGTGGCATTTCTAAGACTCTTTCTATACATGAGTTATCCATCAGCCAATGTGGATGAGAAGGTGAAATCAATTTCTTCGTTTACTAGTTAGACTTTATTGGCTAAAACCATAAATATGTAGATAAGAGTGGAAGTCTGTCGGACAGCGAACAGGTCATAAAATTTTAAGGTCTTCTCCGTTTTATAGCATGCACGTAACATGTGTTTCATGTTGAACCCGCACTAAGTTTGCTGATTGGAAATTCAACATGGTAGGCTGTTACAGACAACGGTGTACTTCCAGCCAAAATGTAGCTATCATATTTTGTCAAGTTTTAATTATTCATACCTTTCTAATAGTTCCTTCGTCAATATTACGTTGAATGGTAACTCCTCTAACCGTCTTTTAAAGTTCGTGGTCATTAGAAGCTACTGAGCCGAAGCTAGTAGGATAAGTTTCAGGGACAATGTGGAAAATCAATGCGTCAAATTATGTTTGATTTTTCATTTACTGTTTCATCACCCACGTTCATTACAACAACGTTTTGCGGACTGCTAATTCTATTTTCACCCAGTCCGCAGGTTCGACGACTATTGTTATCTGGGTGGTTTATTATAGCTTTGAGAAAAATAAGGGTTAATTGGTTCAACAGTGGCATACTTTGCAGACAGAAAAATAATCCATCCTCTTTGAAACTAGTAGATTTAGAACCAAGGACGCATTACTAAAGCAGGCATACAAGTGCATTATGATGACAGAAATTTTCAACAGCACTGTATCTTTTGGGTTTCGGATGATTGGAACATCTTCTCTAGTCACTTGTTGCGTCTAAGATAAAACGAAATACCATGGGGTAAATTTGTTGCGGGAGCAAGTCGGAATTCTACACTGAGTAAAGTATTCACGTTAGATCTCAATGTAATATTGCTTCACTTTAGCGTTTTGCTGTGCCTGCAGGTAGGTAAGTACCAACTCTATTCATCTAGTATATTTGGTCACCTAACTAGTGTGAACGAAACCTCAGTTGTTGTATCTTGGATATACGGCCTACGAGCGCGTGCACAGACAAACGAATAACGGTTAGTGAAACGGTAGATAACGGAACGACGTTCAACGGTACTGAACAACTGACTAGGAAGTATGCGCGACTAGTTCGTATCTTCCCGGGCAACCCAAACACCTGAGGCTATCGAACGAATACAGAGAAAAGATTGGCCTGCGGACAGAGCTACTTTATGTCACTCAATCCGAATCCAACATGGTCACAAACTCGTTCGTATTTATAGGGTTTGGCACTAGCAACAAACAAGGTCAAAGGGAATGGACCAGATAAAAGTCTAGACAGTACAGTCTAGGTGTGTAATCGGGATGACAACAACAGTTGTCACGAGGGCGTAGGTCGATTGTGAAGACCGGAGCCGCGCACGACCATGGCAAAGGGAAAGGTCACTCACAGGTGAACCTTGTCACTTGTGGTCACAATGTTTTCGGGGAACTGGCAACTTCCCCAACATCAGTGAAAAGGAATGTCCATATGATAATTAGAAGTAACTTATTGCAACACTGTATTGTTTACTGTGTACGTCACACGTGGTACTAATGAGGAACTACATACAATAGTTTGACACAAGTTAGGAACAAGTGTGAGAACGCTAGATGAACAAATCAGTTTAGGAATTTGTCACACATATCCACATAACCAATTTGCACTGAATGGAGTAAAATAATTAAAAACTTACATTGACTACTCTTAAAGTAATACATTACGAGTAGTTTAGTCCTTGAAGTGAATAGAGGCTCGTGTTTAGTCCACCGACGACCTTATACACTTCATTTAACGCGAGTCCACTTCATGGTCAGTATACAATCTTGGCTACGTTTGATCATTTATAGAGCCGTCTCGACAAAACTAGGAGTGAAAATTACACATTGATTGGTTTGTTGAATTTTGATTTTATTTTCGATGGGTGTATCTAATGCAAACTGTACGCATGCAACTGATTGTGTCCATTCATCCAGAAGGGAGTAAAGCAATCCGAAGAAGAACAGAAACTTCTCTCAGACACTTACCAGTGATGGTTTAATGCCTCCGACGATTCACACCTAAAATAATACACTCAGTCTCAAATTCAGACCAAGTTAGAATAGAAAGTATCAAACGGTGCTTATAAAGCACGGATGTCATACGAAGTAAAATTTTTGGAAGTTGATTTCACGTGCGGTAGAGACGGCAACCTGCAACTAGGCTGCATTATCTTGGTGATTTGAAACAAATAATTCGTCAACCATTCATGCGCTTTATATGGTTCCGTAATTGTCCTATCATTCTCAAAATTTCGTCTGAATGACATGGTAACGGTCATGGTTTCCAGCTGTGATCCTCAGTTCGATGTAGCTCCATAAGTTGACGGTTTGCACAACCTACCATCGTAAGCCGTAGTTTCTGTTTAAATTCATTACAAGCCACTTATGTCTCATGTAATTGAGCAGTGGCCATCCTAGATGGAAGGACTGCTGGCCAAGGAAGATTATACGCGTGATCGAACTACATTCCTGCTTGCATATTTTGATCTAGTTATCTAACCACACTCACCTTGACCATCACGCGATAATGCTGTGGGAATGACTACCATCCAAAGAGTTATATAATACAGCCTTATTTACTGGGCGACCCAGGGAATCAGTAGGTAGTATTCTCACCTGTAGATGTATGGTAGGCTAATCGTGAACCATCGACACGTTCAGGACGTTGTCATTGTGATCTCACTTTCTGGCTTTTGAACAGCACCTTATACATTAACGCAAGTGTATTGTTTTGTTTTAGGAAAAGAGACCCATGTTAGCTTCTTATTATCTAACCACTGTATTTCATGAGTACTAAAGATGTTCGGAAGTTCAGCAAAAGTGTGGGACAACATTTCAGCTATCTAAGTCTGGCGAGTTTGAATGCTATTATTGGACCGTTGCGAGTGAGTTTCGAATGTGGCATGTGGCCAAAGTATTTTTATCGTATAATTGGTTTACACTCGTTCATCTTTTCAACCGTTAGCAGTTTGGCCACTTTGGAACGACGGATTTCTGGTTTCTAATTTACTGAGTGTAAGGCTGGTCGAACCTTCGGATAAGATGTGATTCGTTTGGTCCAGTGCAGAGTAACACAGGCCTTTGTGCATTCCCATCCCGCAAGTTCCCATCTCGTACACTCGGTTGGGTTAGAACACTGACGTACTGCATGAAATACTGATGTAAACTAACAACTGACTAAGTTTGGAATTATCTCGCACTAATCAGCATCAGAATCGGGCGTCTGAACTCGCTCAGAAAATTATTCCGGCAAGCCTATTCTAAATTAATGACTATAGCAATCACACCACAAAAACCTCTTCCTCGTTACTCAGTAGCATTATTGACAGCGGTTTCCTCATATTTCCTCGTACCAACGTTAAAGATAGAGTAGTAAGCCTAAGTCATCAAAATTAGCCATGCAAAAACCATCTAGACAGTAAACCCTGGATTTTTCAGGTGGCCTGTTCATAAAAAGTAACAGACTCAAGCTTTACTCTTGTCAGAACTCATCGCTTGTGTGTATACTCAACTTAAACTGAATACCATAATCTGAACTCCGACCATACTTTCAAGCCAAGTCAAGTCAAAAAATGCTATATGCACCGCGAAAAGTTGAAATTTTCTGCTTTCTTTTAAATGCATAAATCTTCAGCAGATGGAGGACATTTAAGTTAGTATGTCTAGGGCAAACAATTATTAGTACAAGCCTGCTCATAAAAAGGACTTCTCACGTAAGTGTCTCCCATAAAAATTACTTCATTAAGTATCTGTGGTTGGATGTGCACAGAGTGTAATAAATCATTTAACAGTAACTCCACATGATGGTTAGTCCATGAATTAGCAGGATAACGATGTCAACCATCTTTAACAAATCTGTGGCAGAGTTGAACAGCAACGCAC
Source organism: Paragonimus skrjabini miyazakii (assembly GCA_014338405.1). Classification (NCBI taxonomy): domain Eukaryota; kingdom Metazoa; phylum Platyhelminthes; class Trematoda; order Plagiorchiida; family Troglotrematidae; genus Paragonimus; species Paragonimus skrjabini miyazakii. Next base: position 73,804 of record JTDE01001783.1, on the reverse strand, counting down.
AAATGTCAACTGCTTTCATTTGAAATTATACCCTATTAGATTAGTTGGGTTGTCCGTTTTCTAACTGGGTGTGGGCTGTAAAGGAATATGGGCAAGAAGCACGGTTACATTGAGCTAACCGATGTAAAGTTATCCTGAATTTCAAAGGGTCGATTAATAGTTATATCTTAATAGGTCAGTATTCTCCACGATTTCGCTGTATTCGTTTGAAGCAGTTTTATCTTGTTTCATATGCACAATAATTATTCTGCATATATTGTCACGTTTAATCAATTCAGGGAAATGATTGACCGTTCCTCTTAAGGCAATGTTCTCCGTCAGTCTTCATCTCACGTCGGTAGCTCCGTTTAATGAAACGATGTCGCGATCTCAGTTTGATAAGTCTCAAAAGACTTCAGTGACAAAACACTATGTTCAGTAAATACAGTTCAAAATGAATTGACTGGAGGTTTCTATACTCTAGTCATATAGCCTGTTGTCTTGCTTTATAGAACAGTGTTTCAATCAAAATGTACACATGATTGTATGGCAGACTTTGGACAAACCGAACTTTCATGAAGTTTAGTGTATAAATGTATGTCGATTATTATGACGCCACTTTGGAGGCACAGCAAAGTCACATAACATTGCTGACTCTGCAAATAAACTCAATTTGGCAGCATAATTTACTTGCATGCAATGAACCGTTTACGCTTTTGCTCATTGAATTGGGGAAAGCGGAGTATTTATTGAAACGATTCAGCTGACAAAAGTAAACATTGTGTTTGATAAAGAGGTCAGAAAAATAAGTTCGCACTTTTCGTGGTCGGATAAATTTTCCTTCGTATTATCACGTGCGTATTTGGGGAAAGGATATTATAAACTGGAAATTTTTCCCCATACATTAGAGTAAAAATACAAAAAAGTTATACAGTCATGCAATTCGTCTATCAAACGTTAGTACTGTTTTTATGACAAGTCCAAAATAACAGACTAATACTTCCCAATTCACTGTAATGAATGTCAACATCATGGTGTAACTGCCTCAGCGCAGTGAAACAGCCGTGTCTTGCCAGTTGTGTATAAGATTGTGAACATTTGCATGCTGCAGATAATGAGTAATCGCTAAAGCTGACGCGTTTTACTTGGATGGTTACATTCACACAAGGATAGTTACGCCACCATTTTTCTCACCCACGCGATGAGATCTGGAAGTTACATTACCGCTCTTTCCCGTCTTTCCAGGCATTTCGGTAGCTACAGGAAAGTCGGTAAATAATGTGGAATCTGGCAAACAAGGACACTAAATATTTGGAGTCAGATTTGCAACGCGACTCATGATATGAGGTAGCAAAATATTCACAGCACTGTACTTTCGTAGTACATCGAAATTTAACCACAAGAGGGGCGGGGTGATAAAACCGTCCCCCCCCGCGTACAGTAAAAGCTTACAGCTTCTGTGCTTCATCTCACTTATAAAGCTATGTCGTAACTGTAAACGTGTTGCATTTGAGCCTTTTGACACCACATCGAAATTGTTGCACTAGTCCGGACGCTGGATGTACTCATGAATGGAGAAAGCAATATTCATGGTGTATATTTTAGCAGGGCTTCTGTCGTTTCGAAAGTTTGCGAATTTCGAAAAATATGTCAGATTTCGTCAATCTTTCTGATCTCATCTGTATTAGTAACGCATTTTCCATGTTCTAAAATCTTGAACTTGGCGTGTTACAAAATGCAGGTGAACAATGCTACTTTAATTTAAAAACTGAGTGGAATTGGCGTGTCTTAGTTTTCTGCGTATAGTCATTCTAACAACCGAAAACTACGAGTAAACGATCAGTTTTTTCAGCTGTCATTCCACTTATCGGTAATCTACTGATACACGACAAACAGACAAAAACAACGAGATATGCAATAAAAGTGAATCACCGCACTCAGTGAATAATTAAAGCATTTATCGATCATCAATATGACGGAATAATCGAAATTTCTTTCGACTCAAATTATTCAAACCCAGCTGGCATTAACAACGTAGCCGCAGATGACAGCATTAATGCCGAATCGATTAATTCGCCTCCTGTCAATATGAACCGCGCAATTATGTCGAAACTGAACATACAATGTGATGCAAACAACAGCGCATGTCGAAGTGCATCTCAGAGTGCAAGTTATAAAAAGCAGAGGTCCACATTGCTAATCCAATTCTTACAGAACATCGTGTCGCAGTGTCTGTGGCATTCGTAATGCGATTCGGAGCGGTAGCTTGCTTCGGTCTGCTGCTTTTAATGCAGCTATCCTTAGCTGTGCCGCAGACAAACACGCTTGGAGACAAGCCGAAATCAGGGCTGAAAATGGATAAAACATCAAATAAAGTGGACACCGCAATCAAGGGTGAGCATGTTGAACAGGCGGGAAAAATTCAACATACTATGTTAACGAATAATGATTTCAAGTATCCTTCTGGTCACGCTGACTCTACTCAAACAGAGAAAAAGACTGTGCAACAATCAACCGCAAAGAAATCCTCTACTGGAAGCTTACTCACACAAGTCTCAAATCAACTACGTCCAAAATCACGTGGTGCTACTGAGAAAAAATTATTGAAAATGTTGAATGATGGGGAGGAAATGAAGATTGCATTCCCTTCAAAACAGGGGGAGAAGGACTACACGGGAAAGTCAAAAGAATGGTTGGAAGCTCGTCGCGGCATCGACCAAAAACATTATGAACATTCGAAATCTGAGGACATGGTTGCACATCCGCACCGCGAGGGTCGAAGATATGACAACGTTGGAAGACTCCACAGACGTCATCTCGACGTAGTGGAACTTGAAGGTCCTGAATACGCAGGTATGGAGAGAAGACCTCGTGTTCATTATCATGGCCGACTAAGGCAACATTCACGAGAAGAACCGGTTTACGCTCAGAAGTTAAACCACCGAAGTCAGTGGGACAACCCACGTGGAAGACAGCGCTTTATACCAACAAGAATTCATCATGAAATTCATGAATCCACCTACAAAGAGCGTGTTAAGCCATTTAGAGAACGCCAAGATAATGACTCAGGTTATCGAGAAAATAGAGGTCAGGACAGAGAAAACAAACCCCCCTCAGAACGTTCGTACGGTAGTGGTCGCTCGAACGACTACTCAACGAAAACGTCCGGCAATTCTGCAGGCTACATGTATGGAACACATTTTAACTATGCGAAACGCATGTTTGGATCTGGAGGATTTTTCTTGTAATAGTGAAAACAACAAATTATGTTGCACACAGTATTATAACTTGGCATAGATTTTGCCTTCCGTTCGTGTACCAGATTTTGTAATGGCCTCCAAGAGTACTTTTATAAAATGTTATGGCGTAGTTGATATCTACTGATGCACATCTACATACGCGTGCGAATAAACAGATACCTTTTATTTTACTGCTTTTGCCTTGTTCTGCAAGGCATATCAATTAAATCGGGGTTTCTATTCGTGCTAAAACAGTGGTTCACGCCTGCTTTATTTGGGAGCAATGGTAGACTCGGTTGAAACGAGTGTGTAAGAGGTTATGTGGAACAAGTTAAAACATCTGAGTACTTGTCTAATTTTTCCATGTTGGTAAGCAACATGAGTTTGGCGGTGTGTTCATCAAACAGGTTAGCAGAGAAACTGGTGCACAGACTTGATACAAGCGACTACTGACGTGGTAATACTCGTAATCCTTGTTCGACTGTATGACTGGGAAACACAGGATCCACACAATTTGTGGCTGAACAATTTAGGGGAGATGACTTCCGGTCAACTAATTTGATTTCTACTATTGTTAGACTGATTCTCCTATAAACTAATGAGAAGTGTTAAAGTAGATAGATGAGAAGCTCATTTCACTTTCATGTCGGCTATCAGTGTGTAAAACGTTGGTAACTTTGGTCTTAACTGTCTAATTTAACTATAGAAGTACCGTAATTTGAGCTTCACTCTTTTCGTCGGATCTTTTATCATACTTGCACCACGGTTGCGCATAACTACCGTGTAGTTGTACTTTGCTGTTGATCACAATAGCACTTATTTGTTCCAGCTGGAAACAGATGCACGACAGATGCGTTCAGGAATTATCAAGATAACGTGGATGGTGTAGAGTGTAAACAGTTAGATAACTTAAAACAGTTCATTACCTTCAAAAGTTTGAACAAAACAGTCAGAAAACGAAAACTGGCAGATGAAAGCATTTCGTATTGACTCATCAGTACCAAATTTAAAATAACATGAAACGGTTTTTTATATCGAACAGTTAGGGGGGTAGGGTGGATAGTTAATCGGTGGGTTAGGAAAGGTCACGAAGTCCAGGGAATGGTCAAGTTTACGAGCAATTGTTTCTGAACACACAGGGTCGGCTTCAGTCGATTGATTGCAACAGCCTCAGCAAACCGCAAGAATATTGGAGTGGAGTGACGTAATAGGATTCTGAATGCACAAACTGGGTCGATGACGTGATCAGTGGTCAGGACGTGTCTTGCAACTACGGAAGCTAGTTGCTTGCGCAGTTCAAAGAAATTGTCGTTCTTGTGTAATACAGAGTTCTGCACCCATTTAGGTAAATGTTCTCTCACTCTGGAAATCAAGCACCTCTCGGTACTGCCTATGTAACTTTCCTTGCAGTTACATGTAAATTGGTAGATACAGTGTGAGGTGGCACTGACAGGTTGATCTTCTTTGATTGAAGGCACATACAGCTTCCGGGTTCGAGCTAGTACACAGAGTTCCGTTGCGTTAAATGTTCGTTTAATGGAGTTCATTAGTCTTTGAGTTGTTTAATGCGTACTATAATCACCTTTAAAAGACAGTTCTATATAAACATTTTTCCTCACTGTGGTCACTTGTCCGGAAGATGGTTTTGGTCTACTATGCCTATATATCAACCTCTTCGGATATCCATTAGAATGCAGTACAGAGGTGACCAAGTCTAATTCCTTTGCAAGACTATCTTGTGTACAGATTCGTCTTGCTCTTGTGAATAGTGTACTCACTAGTGCGCGTTTGTTATGAGGCGGCACAAAACTACTAACGTTTAGGTATTGACCGGACCACGTGGATTTCCTATAAACACTTCTTTTGATAGAGCCATCTTCCCGGCGACTTATGAGTATGTCTAGAAACGGCAAACAATTATCAGCCTCAAATTCACACGTTACCTTCAGGTTTGGATGACAACTATTTAAACGTCGCACTAGGTTATCTATTGCCTGTTTGGAACGATTGAATACTAGTGTATCATCAACAATGTTAGATAATTGTTACCACAAGTTTGGTTATTATATAATGATGAGCTCATATTCGCTTTCCGATAATGATCTCTTATTGATAAGGTGTTTGCAAAATCGGATCAGTATAATCGGAGACGTTAATCCATCTTACAGACGGGCGGTTGATGTCCATCAAGTTTAATTCCATAGTGAGGACCCTAGTTGAACAGATTGACAGTATACTGGGAGTAGGCAACTTGCACATAGATGACTAATGTCTAGTTAAAATAATGAGTGTTGTCTGCATATCAGCGTTATCTGTAGAAGCGATTTCACAGTTTCATGGAGGACCATTTTTGAATATAAACTTTTAAACTTACTCTAATTATGGCAGTAAATGTTTGAATATGATTATTATCTACTGGGCATTTCCATTAATACTAAACTCAAGCCGACAGTAATTAGAAATGTAATGTAATATACCTTAACGAGGAATTAACCATGAGTTAGCGGTGAACAGTGAAGCAAAAGCTGGCAAGTCAAAATCAACATCTATTAGCAGATAATGACCAATAGGGATAGCGAATTAGATACTGATAACTCTCGATATCAATTATCCAAATTATGAAGGAACTCCTAACTTACCAATAAGTAATGGGATACGAAAGCTTCCAAATGTATTACTGATGAGTAGTAGACGATCTTGATAAATACAAATGGAATAAAGCTGAATTTAATGAAGCTCTCGCAGTCCAGTAGACTTCTGAGCCGTGTTCAGAAAAGGAAGTGACTGGGCATTTATAGATAATTTAGTAGTGCATATTGTGAGGTCTGTGAAGCAGTGACTAGCACGGTTGACTCCCAGAAAGCTGACTTGAGTTATTATCCTAGCTGCGGCAAGGATATACACCACTGTCGAACTTCAACAAGAACAAAGCTCTAATGTGGTGCTTTTAAACCTCTCATGCGTTTACAAATGTGCGTATTTCGCATGAAGGGTGTATTTAGTAGACGGATGTTGGAGGATCTCTGTTTGAATTTTTTTTTTACACCGTGTGCCGTATTTTTGCTGGAATTGAAATTACAATCAAGACTATGTATATTCAGTTAGGATCCACGGTTATATGCAGTCTATCACGGTAGCCGTAAACCTCACGATTCGGACAGAACAAGATGAAAAGTTGGTGGTTTACTCAGGTCAAAATTGATCTGTACATGACGAATTAACAACCAACAAAACTGCACAAGTTGTAACCAAGTGAAGTCTGTGCACAACTAACCGCCGGTAACTGGCAACTTATAAACCAGTGGCGCAAACAATTTAGTTGTGTGGTGCAGAAACAAATAAATCAGAGTTCATTAGGTCAGTAAGAAGTCATACAGGGAATGCAGTTAACCTCGAATACTTTCGGGCCCCGAGAATAAGATGGTAGAATATTAGATGATGTGTTGACGTTTGATCTGGCGGTCGGGGGTTTCGGTCCCAAGGCCACGGCATTGTCACCACGTTACTCTTAACAGTTGATGTAATCAAATTTATTTATCACTGACTCTGCTCAGAATCAAAAAGTTGGCGTTAGTTTAATGAATAGTCACTTTTGCACACATGTCGATGGGTGTAACCACTTAACAACTATTGCTGCACCAAATTAAAGTCGGCCTCTGTTCCGGTGCATGAACATGATTGAAGATGCCGACGGACTGTCGTCACCGTCATTTGTCTGGACCATGTGGCGTGCGATAGATGAGGCGGGTTATTTGTATGGATGCGCCTTAGTCCCATCCACACAGTTTCCAACTGCCTGGTTGTCGTGGTCACACACCCAACTAGGCAACTGCTAAGTCACCTTGATATGTAGCCACCTCTCAGTCATTCCACGTTGGTGAGCCTGTACCTACACGAACACTCGCACACAGCATAAGATGGGGGAGAGTTCTGCAATTCCTGAGGCGGCGTCGGTATACTCGTGGTGTTGAAATTCACAGCTGTTTTGGCCGCTTAGAGAAATCGTTCAGCAGAGGAAAGCAATCTTTTAGCGTTTAAGATACTTTATCAGTGATGAAAAGAAGTCTAATAAATATCACTTTGACAGTTCGGCCAACAGACTGATTGGATTGTGACTTTCGGTTTGTTGAATCGTCGAACAAACTATTGTCGACATCCGTTTGCTTCTACTTCCTCTTCACAGCGCTCACTTTCCTCGTTAATTTCATCAGGTGTGTAAGACACCTTGGATCGGTCGAGTTCTTACGCTGACCTGGGAGTAAACTAATTTACCATAAGTACTGCCGTGACCAAGTGAACTTTTGATTGACTGGACGTCTCAGGGTACTGTCAGCATTGTGTTAACTTGGTGCATTTAGAACCCAGACAATAATTAAACGCTGGCAACTGGTGCCCTACAATGGCAAATTTAAGAAAGCATACTTTCTTGGCGGGACTTTCAGAATTTTTAAGGGTGTTGCGAAAATGCGCACCGATGCCAGTTTTATAACCTTCAGTTCAACCGTTATGTTTTGTGTCATATGTACTTCGGGCCCCAGTAATTAGGTTCTTGATGTTTTAACCCGTTTATAAATAGCAGGAAATTTACAGCCAGTTTTCTCCGAGGGAATAAAGAAGATACGAGCAAATGCAAGAGCAACTCACTAAAGTACTGTGCGCTACTATCACAAGTTAATGGTGGATTGTGTTCTAAGAGTCAGGAGCAGTATTGTCATGGTTATCAAAACGCTGTTACAACGGCTACATTTTTCATTCACTAATCCATATTGATCTGCCTTTAATTTACAGCGGATGAATTTATGAACAATCGTTCTGCCATTGGAATTCCTTGATTAATGTGCAGCTAAAAATCATCTGAATAATTTCGGAAGAGATTTACCCAGATCCTTGTTTCAATCAGCTTAGCATTGTATCACACTGTGACCTGTGTCGAAACTACCGGCATGAGTCTATTCCGTTCAGTACTGCTGTCTCAACTATGTAATGTATTGGGCAAAGACGCATTAATCAAGCATCAGTATGATTGCCTGCACATACGGTATTGCTTTTGAAAACGTCTGCCTCAGTCAAATTGCTGCTAGATTAGCTGTTCTGAGAATGGATCTTTCAGGTTTAACGCTAATGATTTCTTTAGACTAAGGAAGGAAAAAATCATTGACCTACATATATGGTCCGTTTGTGGACATTTTATGGAAGTCAGCATTTGGCGTCAGTTCGTTCCTGGTCTTAACTAATTAGCAGTAGTTATGTCAATCTATCTTAGGTTATTTATAAAAGTGTTTTGGTAGACTATACCCTATAATTACCTACAAAATAACGGTCCCAATATTGTCCACGTTTGGTGCTCGGATGCAAAACCAAGTCCGATCATCATCATCATCGTCATCATAATCATCATCCTTACCATCATAGACAGCAATATATCAGTGGATCACACTGATGCTTAACTGCCACACAATCATGAAGGGAAAAAACTTATATAGGAAAAGGGAAGAAGAAAGAAGGGGGCGGAAATGTACATAACCACTTAAACTAGCCACCTCTATATTCAAACATACAACATCAACGGTGCATACACCTTGCGAACAAACAACCAAGCTGTAATTAAAATTAAGACGTCATCAACAAGACAGCTTCCTTGCGGCTTTTTCTGCCCTGCATCATTAACCGCACTCACTTCACAGACAACTTTGCTAAACAGCAACAGCATTCACGCCACTGAGCTCGGCTATCTGCATTCTCACCTAATGTCTCAAGTCACCGATTCTGTGAGCTGCGTAAGCCTCAACCCGGGAGACGAACCCGATCTACAGTGACCAACGCCTTCGTGAACGATTTCATTTGTCTACGCCAGGTCACCATCTGTCCACCTCGCACCTTGCGGCGGTCGACCGCAGCATCGGCGAACAGTGTTCGATGTGGCAAACGACTGGCTGGCATCTTTAGTACATGACCTAACTATCTGAGTCTGTGTGACTGTAGTGAGTGAACGAAAGAACTCGTTTGACAATCAGTGTCAAACACCCGATTTATAACCTCCTCGTTGCTCACTCGTTGGTGTCACCCGATACGAGCGATTGAACGCAGACATCGATGGTCAAATACTTGAAGACGGTTCACGTCCTCTATCATGAGCGTCTAGGTTTCGTTATCGTAAAGTGATACAGCCCTCACTGTTGTCTGATATGCGGGACCCTCAAGTTTCAGAGCAATACTTCTCTGTCACCACAGGCGTATCACATGAGCGAACATCGCCCTAGCCTTGGGAATACGGGCTTCTATTTCATCCCTTACACCTCCACCGTCGCCGCAGATGCAGCTTCCCCGGTATGCGAACCGGTCAACAACTTCCATGACTTCATTATCTAACATTATACCTACGTAATCACAGCAATCTTGCGGAATCACTTTGCGTTTTGAGGCTGTAAAGCGCATTCCGAAGTACTTAGTAGAAGGCGAAATAGTGTTTAGCATTGTTTGTGCTGTTTGGGAGGTGTCAAACATCAACGCCTTGTCGTCAGCCTAATCAAGATCAGTCAGTTTTTCACCAGGTAGGATGTCCGCGCCGGCATCATTTGAGTGGCGCAGACGAAAATTAACAGTTAAGGTAAATATGAACTCGTTTTAATAATCAGTGCATTTCCAGTTAAAAACCGCTTGCCACGCAGTTTGTCTTCATACAACCCAAAGCTCACCAATGGTCCAAAATGAAACAGACCGTCAAGAAGTTAAAAAGTATATTTACTTTATGACAGAGTATCGGAGCTCTTCTTTATCAGACAGATAATTCCCGCTTAATTGACGTAGGTGATTGGTTCAGTTCAGTTGCCTCCACGCTCCTTCTTAGCACAGAATAAAGAAAGTCAGGAAATAATCACACCGTTTTCTACTGAGGAGATGTGACAGTTTTGTTCTAATGTTACAGTGTGAAATCAATATTTTGTTTCGCTCCCCCAACAAAGTTTATGGGTCCAACCTAATGTAAGAGGATTTTATAATTAGCAATTACCGAAGACTGTACAACTTCGACTATCCTTTACGAGACAAGATTCTATCCTGTCAGATGACAGCTTAAGACCATTTAGTATTCATGTAGGTAACGAAACTTTCAACAGGAATTCGCAAAGTATCTTGTGAATAACATCCTGTATTCATGTGAGCTACCATTTTTCTCCGGAAGATCCTAAGTTTTTGACATTTTATCGACAATAGAAATGAATTTAGAGTGTATTTGATCGTTTTTGTATGCATAATCAACAATAATTAATTTCGTTGCAATAGCGGGATCTTGAGATAATGCACATTTGCATGTGGTGGTTTATGCCCAATGGTTTAGCCAAACGACCGTCAAGTATCAATTTTATCTATTTGTACAGCGCATAACAGATTAAGGTTTAATAACTGAATGTTAAAAGGTCTGTCCAGTTTCATCTTCAAATTCTATGCAGGTGCACTGCAGAGTCTTTGTAGTCCGTCATGTTGACAAGTTAAGGGGGTAATGATATGATGACTTCTTACCATGGGAGAATAAATCAACTATCGTAATAAGTAAAATTCTTTGGAGGGTCATAATAATTCTTGGATTATATCTGAATTTTGGAAGAATTATGTGAATTCGGTTCAAACCTCAGTCCATAGATGGAAGTTGCATTCGCATTGTAACCATCCATGGAATGTTTCAAAGCACAAAGCGGAATAACTATGTGCTATTTCCCTTTGATAACGGTAAGTGGCCACATGATTGACAGGTGACCACAGACATAAGTACCAGTATGACAATATAAACAAAACTAGACAAACCGGCATAAAAAGTCGGAAGCATAAATCAGTGATCACGTGTACACTTCAGAGGCATGTTTACTGGTAAGGCCAGGTTCTGTCTTGTATAGTGTCCTATCCATCACACCCTTTCCTGTCAGCCAGACTAATGATCTGGCTGCTTTATCTTTGAATGTTTACTTTCATCAGTCCTCCTAAGTAATTAGAAGTGATCGTTTCGTTCCTCGACTGCAATTTTTCCGGCAGCAGCTGGTAGCTTACGTCCATAAGTTGTTCATGACAGCGTGTTCCTCCTAGAGTGTAACTGCTGCTTTTAATATATGCTACTGAATAACGAAGGTAAGTAGTCTGGTATATCTATGAAGTAACGAAAATTCGTAGCCTCTAGTCCAACGGAGACACACAAGATAAAGAGAAAACTGTGGAAGATTAGCGGTCTAGATACAAACCGAGTACTGCAACCGTGTTTACTGAGTATAGAATGACGTGCTGCTAATTAACACTCAAAATTCAGAGGGAGTTGTGATCGGTTTCTTTGGTTGTAGGATCAATCCGTTCAACTAGAACGAACGAAACAAAACCCAGTGGATGACATTTCCAACGAAGGGCAAATAAATATCATTAGACGAGTAATACGGGAGCAAAGACACAGGACAGTGCGATAATCGTCAAGATGAAGGAAGACAGGACACTGCATGACATCAGAACCTGGGTATTGACCAAATATCATTAAATTATCTAATTATTATCTAATAGCTGTAATCAAGTCAAACGAAATCCATCAGTCAGGGGAAGAACATCATGTGTAAGAGGGAATAAGGTAAACAGGTAAGGTGGACCTGTCAAAGTCAAATGTAACACAAAACAAGCAGCGAGAAGATTCAGACTGATATTTCACATCCAGCACATACATACACCATCATAGAGACACAAAAACCAAACAGCATTTTTCTGTATTTAGTCATTATACATACGAAATATACAATATACTCAGTGAAACAACAAACAGCCAAAGTCAATCAACTCTGGTCAACCGGCTCGGAATAGGCAAGCGAATAAGCTTCACTCGCGCTCTTGATTCGCTGCAATCCTATACACCTGCCGCGTTTCTCGACATTCATTGCCTAGGCTGTGTTTGCTGAATGCCAACCAAATCTTAGTTAATCGATTTTTACTTGAACTCGCCGTATCCGTCACCCCACTTCCTAATCGGTCATATTAACCCGAATACCGTGGATAGATCCTCAAAAAGGATGCAAAAGTCAGCAGAAATTTGCTCTAAAAAGAACAGTTTCACTATTGTAGAACAACCTAAACTTCCTTAGAGAGTTGCTTCGACCCGTAGGAGTACTGTTATATGAAATAACCAATTATTCTGGACGGACAATATTTTTAGTAAATGTTTTACAGGCAATTCCCGTAGTTTAAACCAAAAACGGTATAGTCAAGAGAGAACAAATCCTTTCTTACAGTTAACAGGTCACTCCTTGGTAAACTGAACCTCACCTCGCAGTCTGATAATGTTCTTAACATCGTTGATTCGTTCAAACCTGATTCTCTGCTAGTGTTGTTTTGTCTAAGTTCCTGTGGTAAAATCAGTACTAATCAGCCTGCCTGTTCCTTACCAGTCGATGGTAATGTTTTGTCTTTGATTATCAGAATACCAAAGTATACTGGGTTATACTGGTTTGAATGTAGTATTTAGGCAGTATCTACTTATTCGTCGCTACCGAGAATTATGAAACAGCAACATCACTTCATGAGGAGTGAGAAAGTACTCAGCCAGTGAGCGTATACAAATGTGGCGAGATACCAACCGCGGCCGTGATCATCTTGTGCCAGTTCTGGCCAGCTAACGTACGTTACCCGTGCCTGCATATTATTCGATTCCACAGTGAGTACTAAGTTTCATCAACTTTTTGTTCGAGAAGGGCATATAATCAATGAATGAATCAGGGAAAAGTGTCATTTATAAAGTACTCAGTGGTGAGTGTATGAATGAGTTGAATAATCAATAAACCAGATGAGTGCAATCACTAGCATATAAAACTAGTGGATTTAGGGCATCAATCGATTTACAAAAAGATCAGTATTGTGTTGGACGAGAGAAATGAGGTGGTAGAATGACCAGTTGGAAGTTTGTTTGAAAGTAAATGCAAGTGTTACGGTTAGAGCAGTTTCTTCGTTATACACACGACCACTACAATCATGAGATCTTCATAAGTTTTCTTTGATTACACCATTCCTGTTTCAAATAATGGATGCAAGTCGTATCAGTAATATAAAGAATAATTTCTTGAAGTCTTTAGAATACATCAATGGAGACAACGTAATATTTTGGAAAGCGTATTCAACAATAAAAGTCATTGTTCTGTGTCAGGCGAGTCAAACGCATTTCGCTGACTGATCTGCCTTTACGTTCACTGAGACACTTTGAGCATTGCCTCATACACACAGGACCTACAGACTATGAGAAATGAGTGTCCCAAGTAGCATCGAGGAAGAACTGGAGGTGGTTCGCACAGGGTCTCAGAAAAAGAGTATCCCGAATGTTTTGTTCTTGGAAGACGAAAGTGAGAAAACTACACTGTCCTTACATAGAAGAAAATAGTTTTCACTGTCTTTTTCTAATTCATTAAAGAAGAAGGTAGAAGGAAGCGAAGTTTATCGAAGTGAATAGAAAGTTTCAAGTTGAACATCACCCACAATTGATCGCAGCTGTCGCATCCTCATAGACTATCCAGTCAGCCCCTTTCGAAAAGAAGCACTAGACTCGAGTTTCGCTCTCATTAGAGCTCGTCAGTAGTGCATATCATCGCCACTGCCGGGACTTGAACCACGGACATTCAGCCCATGAGGCAACCGTGTTTACCACTGCGCCATTGACCTCACGTTAGGCACGACCGAATTATCATATGAGAACGCACATCCACTTTCGCTTGTGAGTGATGATAGTGAGTAATGAATTGAAAGTGCCTGCTTATCAAATTCTCTATGGGCAAACGTAAAGCCTAAGTCGGCTATGAATGAGTGTCTGAAATATACATTAACTCATCTATCTAAATCACTTGTTGTACAATACTTTACCTTTATCCGCAGTATTACGTCAATCAAATAGTAAACCCGGAGATTAGCTACAATGATTACTTAATGGCTTTAAGCTACACGCTTCTTTTCGTCCTACAACTGTCATGTCATTGCTGTACATTTTCTGGAAATGTCGTCTTTCCGTTCAATTCCAACTCCAAACCTAGTTTTCCTGAAGAAAGCGGGTGTGATATGCCATAAAGTAACTGAAAAATCGACTGATGAAAGGCGCATAACTAATGTGACGTTCTTATATTGCATACGAAGGATACAAAAAGGACTGGTATTCGCTATATAGTAAAATTCCAGTTTAGGCTAAAACAACGGAGAGTATAAGACCAAGTGATGTTCCTACTAATCTATTTTTACGCTTTCCGAGGTAACTCTGTTTTGGAGTACATAGTGAAGTTACACTGAAGAATATGATCTTTATGTTCCATTGAAAGAAAGTGAACGCCAATCTTGGGAGGCTGGGTGTGGGAAAACTGCTGGGACAATATTAAAGCGTGGTATTTCTGTAAACAGTATTTTAATCTGATACGCTGGTATCTTCTATAACATTCACGAACTGAAGGTTGTCTTCTAAGCTGCGCTGTCCTAGTGGTTTCAGAGTTTAGCGGTCTATTGTGAGAATTCACAAAAAGATGAATTGTGCACATCAATCGAATTGAATAATCTTCTAATTAGTTTGAGCTAGTTTTTGTTACATTTTTCCCTGATGATCGTTTTCGATTTGTTTGCTAACAATGAGCCTGTGACAACTGAAATCTTATACACGGTTTCACACGTGTACATTTCCTCTGGTTAATGCAGCCGATCAAATGATGAATGAAAACAGAAGTGCAAAAGTGCTTGGGGAACAGTATGATTAGAGTCTTCATTTGCAGTCCAAGGATTCACAGCAATACTGGTATTGAATGCGACAGCTGCGATCAATTGTGGGTGATGTTCAATATATATGAAAATCAAAATCCCCTACTACTCATCAGTAATCAAATACCGCTCAACAAGTTAATGATTTCTGTGATTTCAACTTGGAGAGAAGTCCTAGTCGAGGGGTCATCGATTGGAGTTAACAGACAGTAACTGTGTCTCCTCTCGAGGGGATCGGGCAACCTGACCATTGCTCACAAGCGAAAGTGGATGAGCGTTCTCATATGATAATTCGGTCGTGCCTAACGTGAGGTCAATGGCGCAGTGGTAAACACGGTTGCTTAATGAGCTGAATGTCCGTGGTTCAAGTCCCGGCAGTGGCGATGATATGCACTACTGATGAGCTCTAATGAGAGTGAAACTCGAGTCTAGTGCTTCTTTTCGAAAGGGGCCGACTGGAAATATATATGATAATACAAATTGTCGATGTACATGTTCAGTGCAACTTTGTGACCAACAGAAAGTGCAAAAGCACAGCAGGAACATTTATTTCGTCTTACTGTTGAGGTTGTTTTGCCAGAAGAATTGTGTTCTTTGCTAAGGGTGTGCACGGAGATTGAATTCCGTACCCAAAAGTCACATAAATATATGGGAATAACTGAAACTTCATTAGATAAATTGTTCGCATAAAGGGTGAAAGACATTCTGCCCCTTTACTCGGCCGAAAGAGAAGATTATTGTGGATTAGTGCCATGTTTTGCGGCTAGTAAGCTAAATGTGCCATCGTGTGTAGTCGTTCATATAGAGATTTGAAACGAAACAGCGCGTTCTTATCAGTGTTCAATGTTTACACAAGCGGATAATATGCAAAGCAGTCCCAGTATTGTTTCCGCAGGTCTCAGACCTCTAGATTGTTTTAAGTGAACCTTTTCTTGCATACATTCGGACAAAAATAGACGGAGAAGGTTGGCGAACTTCAGCTGTATCAGATCTAACATGAGAAGTACGCAGTTCAAGCTTGCAAATAGCAGCAATTTTATATTTGTGGTGGGTGAACAAACACACATTCAAAGGGAATGTAACATAATGTTGGCGTCACTGCTCCTCACAACTGAGTGCCGATTGATTATGTGAACTTTCTTCGAACGTCGGCCGTTCACTTACTTATCGGCTCACTCGACTCGGGACAACTAATTCAGGCGTAACATTCTGTTTCCGAAATACCACAAGTTGGTTATCGACTAGAACAGAGAATCCGAATTGAGCAGTGACGACGTTCGCAAGGGAACGTAGATAGAGAAGCGTGTGTAGATACTCAGGAATGACTGATTCATCAATCGCCAGGTTATCATCAGATGGTAAGATGATCATGATTCCGTCCAGGTAAGAGCAAATCGCAGGCAGTTGTGAGCAGTAAGTCTGTCCTTCCAGACTAGCTATTTTCAGTGGCTTTAGAACAATGAATTAGTTCGAGTTTATTAGGTAGCAAAACTCCTCATCCAAAATGGCCATTATTTCACGCTACAGTCGTCTTGAAACCGGTGTGTCGTTCTTCGGCGTTGCCATTGCCTTGAGTTACTTGAATACTCACTGATGGCACTATATAGTTCGCCAGTTTACAGTGTCAAGCGATGACGAATTTTGTGGATTTGTTTGAAAGTGGACAAGCAGACATCTAAATGACACTTAACAAACATTGTCTGGGTGATGGATGTCGTGAAACGAGGGCATTTAAATCAGAACGTAGTGAATCGAGAGCGCAAACTCTGAATTTTCACAAATCAAGTTAACAAGTGCGCAATCTTTGTCTGACTCATGTTGGCCAGAATCTAGAAAATACTGCTCATTAGTGTTTTACATTGTAAAATGTACAACTCTGTAAATTCAAATATTTAAATGTACATTGTTATATCTCGCTACAGCTGAACGACGGAACTCGTGGCAGTGAGCTAATTGGTTACGATTTGAACGTCTATCCGGTCTATGCGTTGGGCATTAGTGGGAAAGGTGTGAATGCACTGATTTTGGATGACGCGCTGGACACAGAGCATTTTGACTTGAAGGACAATTTCAATCCCGACATATCGATTAACTTGAATGATGATAAAGTCAGTCTTCGTGGTCCAAACAGGGTTATGGGTGAAGATGATAGGTAAGAGTTATTCTTTTGTCTCGGTCAATTGTACATTCTGACTGTTCACACTATGCCGGACCCGAAACAGACGGAGCCAAATGTTAGAATTTAGTTATCCATAAATAATATGTACACTACTTTTCAATTTCACATCATCTAACCATTTATTTTGAGAGGAAATATCAGAGTTTTGTGTTGGAAATCATGCAGTTCTTCTAACCAGTAGACTAACTGGTTTCCTTTTAGTTCCCATTGTGCATTGAAAATTCATTTGCAGAAGGAAGTTGAATCGATTCTGATAAGGAGACGCACTTTGTCACTTGTTTTAATTTGTTCAATGTATATTTTCTTTGTTGCGGAGCAGGTGTCCAGCCTCTGTTCAGCAGATACTTGAATAAATGTGCTATCCAGAGAAACCACAAGAAGTTGTATTCAGATTTTATTACGCAGGGGCTCCAGCCACCCTCTTTTGCGTGTTCAAGGGCGAAACCTGTTGGAACCAGTCCAACAGAATAATACCCAGTCTGTACTCACTATCGAAAACCATTCGACAACAAAAACCAAGATTCAACGCGTTGATCACCATGTATTAGTATCGGCCCTGGAAAATAGAGTGTACAGAGAAACACGTCAAACTAGCGTGGTACGTAGCGAGTTGTGTTCTTAGCCTCAGGAAGGATATTACTAAAAGGGTAGCTTGACTAAAAGAAAAATAGGTGGAAACCGAAAATCATCAAAAATGTACGAGTGAATACGACTATCAAAAATTTCAATTATTATAGTCGCTACAAACCACCGTATCACTGAATACCATTCCCACTGAAGAGCTTGACATTAAAGCCACCCAAAGTTGCCGAAACACTGAGCAATATAATTTATTACGAAGTTTAAATCACCAGTACGAACTATTGGTTTGAAATACCACAAACACAGTGTGTAAACATTTGATTTAATGCAGCCTTTTACCATTCCTGTTCAACTGTGTAACGGACAGCAACCTGGAGAGGGCGCTTGAAGAATTCATTGATGCTGGCGTATAATTTATCCCCCGCGTGAACAGTTGTTTGCTTTGGCTGTTTTGTCAAAGGCAATCATGTGGTATTAAATAGAGTGATGAACGCTTGAGGGTGTAGGTATCCTCTTGACAAGATACTTATGACGGACACATGTTTGACACATCACTTATAACCGAAAAATGATGACAGCAATATATAACCATATATACATATGTATACATACAGCACTGTATCATATATAAGCGAATAAAAAAACTGTATATCGAGGTATTGGGATTTATGGAAATTGTTATAGCATTATGGCAGTGATTGTTGTAGAGCTCGCACTGAACAGGTGGAGAATTGTGGGGTGTGATGGAGAGATTGGTTGATGTGAGAGTATTCCTTGACTTATAGTTCTGTTGCTGGGTGATGCTGTACAAGTCTGACAAACAAAGTCCTTTTGGTCCGACCGTGTACCGCCTAGCTCGTGTACCTGCGTCCGCGTGCGATGTGTTGTCTTTCCCGTTTCACACCTGTCCTCTTGTGAACACGTTTAAGGAGGCCTGATAGTATTTTGGTTTGACCGCGTTCGTGACCGATTACAGTCCCAAACTGCGAGCGGGATAATGTGTGCATGTGGGGGGGATGCGAGATAAGATCGTACAGACACCAGCTGTGTCAGACGAGCTGGGCTTACCAGCAGTGTCGGGTGCACAATGAATGAACACGTCTATTTGTCGGGGTCACTTTACAGTTTAGAATGTAAGGTTCAAGGTCACAAGGCATTGAACCGCGTTCAGATATCAACTACGACGTGTCACCGTGGTTAGTAGAACAAACATCATCATCCTTACCATCATAGACAGCAATATATCAGTGGATCACATTGATGCTTAACTGCCACACAATCATGAAGGGAAAAATCTTATATAGGAAGAGGGAAGAAGAAAGAAGGGGGCGGAAATGTACATAACCACTTAAACTAGCTACCTCTATATTCAAACATACAACATCAACGGTGCATACACCTTGCAAACAAACAACCGAGCTGTAATTGAAATTAAGACGTCATCAACAAGACAGCTTCCTTGCGGCTTTTCCTGCCCTGCATCATTAAACACACTCACTTCACAGACAACTTTGCTAAACAGCAACAGCATTCACGCCACTGAGCTCGGCTATCTGCCTTCTCACCTAACGTCTCAAGTCACCAATTCTGTGAGTTGCGTAAGCCTCAACCCAGGAGACGAACCCGATCTACAATGACCAACGCCTTCGTGAACGATTTCATTTGTCTACGCCAGGTCACCATCTGTCCACCTCGCACCTTGCGGCGGTCGACCGCAGCATCGGCGAACAGTGTTCGATGTGGCAAACGACTGGCTGGCATCTTTAGTACATGACCTAACTATCTGAGTCTGTGTGACTGTAGTGAGTGAACGA
>JTDE01001783.1:43222-53787 GCA_014338405.1 Paragonimus skrjabini miyazakii | reverse complement strand
GAGGCTGTAAAGCGCATTCCGAAGTACTTAGTAGAAGGCGAAATAGTGTTTATCGTTATTTGTGCTGTTTGGGAGGTGTCATACATCAACACTTTATCGTCAGCACAATCAAGATCAATCAGTTTTTTACCACGTAGGAGATCCACGCCGGCAGTAATTGGGTGCCGCAGACATTCCTCCATTATTTCGTCCATGACGAAATTGAGCAAAAATGATGAAAGTGGACAACCTTGTCGGACGCCGCTCCTGGTGCTGGAACTATCAGACGGCTTACCGTAAACCCTAACCTGAGCCGAAGTATGGGAATAATGCGCCAGCAGTATGTTCACATAGTTAGTCGGTACACCCTTGCGTCTAAGCGACTATAAAATTGCAAGTCGATCAACCGAATCGAGCGCCCCTTTACGGTTGAGAAACACGGGGATTGTTAACCGGTTTTGCACATGATGCTGCTCCAGAATTTGACGAAGGGTAAAAACGTTATCTATACAACCCCGCTCAGAGCGAAACCCTGTGTGTTCATTCCTAATGTTTACTTCCCGATCTGCAATTATTGGATTAAGTATAATGGATGCCAGAACTCTAGTAGTGACTGGGGTCAAACTGATCCCCTATGATTTTCGCAAGGGCACCTGATACCGTTCTTGAATATAGGAACTATTATTGCGTAACCCCAGCACGAAGAGATGGTCTCCAACGTCCAAATATATTGAAACAACTGAGTCAAAGCCTCTATTACCGCCTCTCCGCTTTGTTTAAAAAGGGCTGGCGTGAGATCATCTGGACCAGCAGCCTTATTACGATTGAGAGCTAAGATGCAATTACGAACCTCAGTCTCAGTGGGTGACTCCAGATCTACCGACCTAGGTGCTACATCACAAGTTTGTGGCGGCAGCACGGTAAAAGCAGCAGGCCAGCTACATTGACCCTCAAAGTGTTCCGCTCACCGCTCTAACCTTCTGGACTTATTAAAAATTAATGTACCATCTGCCTCGTTGATAGCTTCACCGACAGACGGTCGCCTGGGACTAGTAGCATGGATAAACCGAACTAGTTTGCCGGTGTTCCCTGAAGCAAAGGCGGCCTCCATTTCCTTAACGTTTTCCACTAACCAAACCTCACGATCAGCCTTTGGGCTACGTCTCAGTTTCTTACGTATATCTCTTCTAGACTTGTTATGTGAACTACCAGGAGGAACCTTCCGTCTGGCTTCTAACGACTCCAGAGATTTATCTGAAATCCAATGTTTGTTTAACCATGTATCCCAGTGCCGCATACTACAGTACCTGCTTTCTGAATGGCCTGTGAGATTTGAGTCCAGCAGCTATTAGGATCTTCGGAGTGAGTACCACTAAGTCAGCTTTCTAAGCTGGTTTGGTACTTATGCTTTACCGATGGTAAAGCCAATTTATCAACAGCCAGTCTTTGCTGTTGGTGAGGTCGTTGACCAGCAAAAGTAAGAACAAAACGGCAACATACCAATGCATGGTCTGAGTTCAAGTACGTGCTCCAATAAGAACGACAGTCTTGAATGCAACCCCGCCACCTATAAGTAACAACTATGTGGTCTATCTGAGACCATGCCTGATTCGGAGCAGGCGGACGCCTAGTATAGCAATTACGCGAACGATACCCAAAACTAGTGATGACTAAAAATAGCTTATGCTCAGTGCACAGCTGCAACAATCGACCGCCATTATCCGATCGATGTGAAGCTATCCCAAACTTGCCACCTAAACGAGATTCGGCCTCACCAAGACGGCCGACCTGAGCATTCATACATTCGGCCAGAACGACTATATCAGAACTATGTGTCGATCGACGGAGAGCGGCCATATTCGAGTAAAATGCGTCCTTGACGCCGACTTCACTATAAACAGTAGGAGCGTTAGCAAACACAATGAATAAATTTCTGAAAGTCTTCCGTCTAGAGCTGGCCTTAACAGAACCTGCCAAGCGGACGGCACAGAGTCTACTGTTAACAGGAATCCAATTTATCCATGCGGCGGCGGCCGTCGAGCCAAGGACTATACCCACTCCAGCCTGACCTGTGACATCGGCTGTGAAGTCACCCGAAATATATAACCAGTAACGGGTAGACAATGTGGGTGCTGTTAGTTCCATACGTTGACTACTGTCCTAGTTTCTAGTCTCCGAGATACAGCAGACATCGACATGCAACGAGTCTAACGTTCGTGCGAGAGCGGCCTATTGACCTATCTGTTTTAGAGTGCGAATGTTGAAGGCACCCATATTAATTCGCATTCTGAGTCTAAGCAAGGAAAGAGAGAGGTTTGAAACTGAATGGCAAGAGACGAAACCTACCGCCTCAGTGTTTCCACGATTAGCCACACCTGTTTGTGGGATCTGTGAAGTAACTATCAGAAATGGAGGTCAGGAGGAGCCTGAGAGCTAAATTTGATAGGAAAGTGGGGGAGGGGTCAGCAATAGCATGTTTTCGCCTATCCATCCTGCTGTATGTAACAGATTGGGCGATTCTGTTTATACTGCGAGACGGCCGATGCAGTATGGAATTATTGGTGTTGTGACTATTCATGATTGTGTGTGGGCTGAGATACTGCCAGGAGGCCCAGACCTAGACAGAAGAACTATTAATCTTCTCAATCAAGGCCTTTGGCTCAAAAGCCTGTATCACAAGACAGTGGGTGAATGGCAATTTACCAGAACTGGTACATTTTTCGAAAAAATAAGTCAACCCTTTTCCAACCCCCAATTTTGAGGACCAGAAGACTGGTTTGTCAGACTTCTACCTATTGGCCTGCCTGGCATGAGTGACTCTATCGGTGTGGTGGCCACACCGCCCATTTTAGCCCAATGGGTCATCGAGATATGCAAGCCGTCAAACCACGTCAAGGTCCAGTCTCGTTGTGACAGATTTGTGCAGACACAGTCAAAATGTGACAAAAATGTCAGTCATAAATGACCTTTCAACAGGACGCCTACGCACACTCACCGTTAGAGAATTTGCCGTTAAAAATTAGCGAACATTAAGCTGTGGTTGTACGGAGCAAGCGGCGTGGCGGTCCGGCCAGTGAACCTGTCTGTCTGGGCGCGTTATGCCTAGTGCTAGTGTAATAGTGCTACTTGTGGTCTTCGTAGATGTGGTGTTCCTTGGGGGCGATGTCTTGGGCAGGTAGTTAGCGGTATCATATTGTAAATTTGGGGTTGTGTGTTCCATTGAATCAGTGTATGCTGGTTTTAGACGGTCAGTTGATATGGTTTACGTTATGTTGAGAAGTTGCATGAGGAGCGAGTTATCGTGCTAGGATACTACGAGAAAAAGGACCATCGTACAGCAGTTATAAGGATTTTCGGGGCAGATCATAACGGACAGTTACGTGTGTGCAGTTGGATTATTGCGGATGTACATAGGGGTGTGGTGGTTCAGTGTATTGAAGTTTTGCTATGAAGAATTTCAATTTCGTTACCTGAGTAACTTGATCGTACGGATTACTAGGGTTTGCAACGAAAACTTTTCCTCTAACATGCGATGTGACCCCCCAAAAACCAGCTGCTGGAGAACAGTGAAGAATAGACTGGAACATTGTGCGGAGGTCCCATAAAATTAGCAGGAATATTTCGGACCAATCTGTACTACACTTGTGAACCATGATGACAGTCTTTAAATGCATGTGAAAACTTTTGGCATGACCATTTGCTATTGGATGATACGCAGTATTACGAATATGTTTACAACCCAGGAGTTCTGCAAGACGTTGAAGTACTTTGGATATGAATTGTGAACGTCAACCGGTAGTAATTGTGAAGGACACTCCGTAGTTCGCAACTCAGCATGTAACAAAACACAAGTGACATTGGCGGCAGTAGTATCTGTTTCGGGCAGCGGGTGAAACGTTCCACACAAGCATAACTTTAAGAAATGCCATTGGATATAGGTAATAAATCAACAATATCGGCATGTAATCAGGTTATGGCAGTGGAAATGTTAGAATTAATAGTGCCTGAATGAATATACCGTGGAATCGGTCGAATGTTGCGCTAACATGAGACTATAATTGAGGTGGATAACTAGTGCTCTTCCTTTTTGTAACCTCTCCCTTTCAGCGAGGTGTCGATTGAGTCCATGTATGAACGTGAGAGAGGGTCAGCAACAATGTTCACAGTACTTGGAATGTGTCGAATGTCGTTGGTGTATTGGATAATATAATCAAGGTGGCGTGATTCCCAAGGTGAATACCTATTTGGTTTTACTTTTAGGGCCCCGTTAATGGTTTACGATCTGTGTAAACAGAAAATTGTCTGCCTCACATGAGGTGTCGAAAGTGACGTATTGTCCTGTAGATTGTTAGCAATTCACGTTCAAATGTGCTGTAACGCAATTCAGTGGATGAAAGTTTGTAGTAGAAAAATCTTAGTGACTGCTAAGATTAACGAACAGTTCGTCGCAAAACTGCACCAAATGCTGTGCTAAATTCGTCAGCATTGAGAGATAGCGGAGCGTTAGTTTGTAAATGAGACAACATGAGATTTTCTGTGAGGGAAGCTTTTACTTTCTCTAGAGCTGCTATAGCTTGGTATGACATGCTGTATATTGTTGGATTACCAGCTAGCAGGTTTGTCAACGGCGTTAATAACGATGCAGCTTTAGAGGTGAGAACGGCAATAAAACTTGACCATCCCCAAGAGACGTTGCCAGCATGAGGTAGGAAGAGGGAAACCTCTCAAAAATTCAGTTTTGTTTGTAGCTGGTTTAAGTCCGTATTTATCGATGGTGTGATTCAGAAAATGGAAGGAATTAGAACCAAAAAAGTACATTTTAAACATTGATTACAACGTCATGATTTTGGGATAGAGTAGATAACAAGCGTAAGTATTCTGTGTATTCCTCTTGGGAGGCACTAGCATCCGAGATATTATCCAGATAAGCAAAAAGGAAGGGTAAACTAGAAAGAACTTAGTCAATCACCCTTCGCAATGTTTGTGTAACACTGCGTAAGCCAAAAGGTATTTGTAAAATGCAAACATACCGAATGGAGTCGTTATTGCAGTTTTGTGGACATCGTCAGGATGGATCGGTATCTGGAAGCAAGCGCGAAGGATGTCTATGTGCGAAAAACTTGTTCAGTTATATGTCCTGTCAAGAGGACACTTACAAGGGGGACAATTGAAACATACGGCGGTTTTTTTAACGACTCTATATTGGACCGAGCACGCCATAAGCTACTTTCCTGCGATCAACACATTTTACTCAAAATGCATCTTCTACGTTTAACAACATATTAGTTTCGACGGTATAAATTATTCAACAAGGTCTAACCGATTTTCCAACATATTCCCAACGGATACAGTGTCTGCCTCTCATGATCATGTATGAGAATCCAATTGTAAAGATGAATCTACACTGTCCTTTACACACAGTACAGTTGCTGTAAATAATGTGCGAGATCTACCACTGCCCTGTGATTCACGAATGCGTAACATCTTTGATAATTCAATGTCTTGGTCTACTTCCTTGCAGTGTACTCTTAGCTTGCCATTCCTGATTTTCACTGAACATGTCGTGCACCAGCAATTAAAACGATGGCTCTGTGTGCCAGTCGTGATCTAGTGGTAAGAATTTTAGCTAGGACCTTTAACATTCGTCACGTGGTGAATTACGACGCAGTGTAACGTCATGCAATAGTTCAGTGAAACACAACCCACCAACAAACGGTGCATGCCGAAACATTGAAGTTAAAGTGGTCGCCTCGATAAGAGAGAAGTGTACGCGTCAACATCAACGACTTTATGTCATAACGCAACAGGGCAAACTATTTATCAAACGGTGCAGTTAACACTACATTATTACTTACGCAACTGAGAGTTAGTCAACTTATTTGACCCTGACACTGAAAAACACAACTGGTAAAGTCTATTTGGCACGAGCTAGTCGGCTTGGACATGACTTAAAAAACAGCATGTTGTGCTTTCACGTGTGCATTGGTTTCAAGGCATCAATCAACTAGGCGACATGTGCTAATCCATTTTCACACAAAACAATGATTATAACTATTCCGCCTAAGTGGCCACCAAATTCAGAGTAGTTCAGCTAACTTTCCAGAAATCTACTGTGAGAACGGCAGTTACAAGAATTCTAAAACTCCATAGAAGGTTTTATCCTTCTGTCAGACATAAGCTCACTGAACTAGTTGATCCTTCTGAAAAACATTACAGTAAAATTCCATGTATTGGGTCGTTTCGGCTCAAACCGCCGACAATATGATCAGGAAATACAAACCCACTTCTTCAGGTTCATTAGAAATTTGCTCACCTTTAAGTACAATCAGTGCTGTCTTGTGACTTGATAATGCCCATACCATTATTGATTCTTTTAGCCCTGTCTCTGTACACCTGCTAGTTTACCAGATTTCGTATGGCAAAATCACTGTTAACCGATCAATTTATCCTCTTCCGATCGATGATTAACTTGTGGTATGCAGGAAACAGAGTGTTGACCTCAACTGAGTTGTTCCGAGTCGAGTAATTTGCTAGGTAGGTGAATGAGCGATATTCATTGAAAGTTCACATAAGTGATCGTTACCCAGTGGTGAAGAGCAGAGACGCTCACATTGTATCTCATTCTCATTGGGCGTGTGTTTGTTCACCCACTGCAAATATACAACTGCTGCTAGTGGCAAGCTTAAGCTATGTAGTTTTCATGTTAGATTTGAGACAGTTGAGTTGTATCAATTACTCCTGCTTGTTTTATCAAACAGCGTAGATTATACTGGCAAACAAACTCAATCCCTCATTTATCTGTGGTTACATCATTATCTGCCTCATCACAGTTTGATGCCGTGGAATATATCCACTTATCGACAGTATGAGTGTGCAGTTTTTCCCCTCTACTGTTTTGTTAGAACAAAACCGATTGTCGAAACTTGTGGCCTAGGTGACCTTCCTCTTGTGTCAATGACCTTCTTAACCAAACACCATATCAACCATTTATGTTTGCTAGTATGTACTGTACTGGTGATACTATTCCTGTGGGATGCTACAGAAGCGTCTCATCTCCAGTGATAAGTTGCAATAGCACTTTTCAAGTGAAGGTATCAAACTGTTAATGTTTGAAAGATTCCACCATTTACGTTTGAACTTCGGTTACCACACTTTCTTGTAACGAAGAACTTGGGAGTGGAATAGAAGAATATATCAAGATTGTTGGATTCTGACAGCATCCAGTCGGGCAGAAACTAGTTACAACAGCTTCAACACTACTTAGAGTAAACACCTTCTCAAGTTTGATACGACCCATGATCAGAAGAATTCACGAAAGCATCATGCGTATCCGGCGAACATTTTGCATCTCACTGCTAGCTTAAAAGCACAGACAACGTTGACAGTTGGGCATTGTGTGATGCTGTGCCTAGATTCTGCGGTAATTGGCTAGAGTGGTTTGGACTAGTGACACTGAAAGGTGTTCGAACCATATTTCTACCTCCTTGATCACACTTTTTATATCTTATTATAACACCCCGACATCGATCGGGTTGCACAACCAATGATTACAGTACGATTACCGGCATAATACTGCTGGAATGTATACTCATGAATGAAAGTAGTGAAGATCATTACCAGTACTAACGGGGCTGGGACCGTTGCCAGAAGGTGCCTGTTTTGGGGCAGAAAGTTCAAACTGTAAATTGCAAGTCTTGTGACCTGAGTAATTTCAGTGATAGGGAAATGATTGCTGTCCTTGGACAGTTAGTAAGCGAAACGAAAATGGCATTTTAATGTTTGCCTCAACTCTGAAGTACTAGCATTCTTGACGAGGAGGTAGACTCAACTAACATGATCACTTTCATGGCCATCTATTTGCCTTGATCCATCTGTCTACCAGAAATTTTCTAGATCTAGTCACGCTGATATTCACTTAGAAGTTCTAGTCTGCGTATGACTGTGTGACCGACTGATTGGTGACCTTCGTTACTTCCACAACAGTTTGCATGAGTGTTCTGTTGGGCACGTCGTTCTTGTTACTTAAATGGCCATGTTCATTCTTAGGGAGGCAAATCAATACAGTACTTTGAGTCGGACGTAACCTATGGTAAACATTAGCTGGCACAATATTCTGTGGCTGCTGGATCAGATTCAAGCTTAACAGGGAATATAAATTCCATGTGAGTGCAAGGTTCTTTCTTAGTTAATCACGCGTTGATGACGTAAACACCGTGCGTTCAAAAAATTCGCGTTGACTGTACAAGCCTTTTGATAAACCCTAATTATACATCAAGTACAAATGATCATGACTTTAGCATTCATGTAGACCCTTTGCCAATTCTTTCTTTAAAGGGGCTGACGGAAAAGCACACGTGAACACTAAAGCTGCCATCAGTTGTGACAATTGATGACAATTAGTCTACAAATTTCTGTTGTACTGAGACAAAATATGTAGCAGACCTGTGCTTTTGATACAATCGTGATGGACTTCTACATCTATACATTTCCAAAATAAAACACACAACCCTTGGTATTCAACATAGCGTCACCTGGCGTACTGGCATACCCTGTTGATCGAATGGGTTTTTATCCAAAGCACCCGGAATGGTTGACTGACCAATTTGGTGATCGTATAACCTGATTCCGACTGTTTCTGAAGTGGTCAACTTCCGTATGTTAGCGAGTTTTATTAAATTGTCGGGACCGTACGCAGAATACCGAAGGATCAGTCTATAGTGATTTGTTGATGGTCCTCAGTTAAGTGACTCGGGGTTGAGGTAGTGAATGAATTCTATCCGCCGGTAAGTATGCATGATTTTTACACGAAAATTTAATCGTTGACATACAAGGGTTATTTCTACTTTACAAAGAGAGGAAGTAGAACGTGAAGTGGTGTGTTAGACCTGTTAGACCAAAGAAAACTTAACGTACTTTATTGTTGATTATGTCAAGTAATGGAGGCAGTTTGTAAAATTCTCTTAGGGGCTGTGATTCAACAGTTTGTCTAACTTGGCAGCGACAGGCTAGTTTCGCTCGCCGGCACAGTAAACGTCACTTTTGTCTTAGCTCGTGTAATGCCGTACGCCGTAGACGTGTTGGAGTTTTCCTCATGCTTCTCATAAGTCTGATAATTTTTTTCGGTCATAATGGATAACATGTTTGCGGTCAGGACTAACCGCCAATAAAAGTGGCAGTAATAACAAATTCCAGGCTGATTACAAAATTCACTTCAGTGAAATAATTTTGTGATCTTGGAAAGTAGATGAAACAATTTATCTACGCGTTTTGTGTTGTCCGTCAGGTGGGTTTCTGTAACTTTTAGACGACTAGTTAAGTTCGATAGAAAGGAGAACATCACATAGATGAACCTTGACCAAATGGCATGTTAACTTGTCTCATATGTAATTGTATCATGAGGAGGTAACTGCCGTACGCTAATAATATATTGCATTTAGATGGCTTGTTTGGAAGACAGGATAGTTCGGTTTTGGGCTGCGAGTAGTTAAATTTGGCTCGAGGACTCTAAGTTAGTTCCATTCACGTGGTGTGTGCTTTAGAATTTTAACTATGTGAGAATGACCATTTTTCTACAGTCCCATGTTTATTTCGTCTTATCTTGAATTTTAGACACGGAACGCAGTGTGCTGGTCTATTGGCTGCAGTGGCAAATAATGACTATTGTTCACATGGCGTGGCTTACAAAGCTCAAATTGGCAGTAAGTTACTGCTTAATAGTACCCTCAATACTATGGTTACATATCAATTATTAAAGGGATAACAATCAAAATACAGAAAAAAACGAAATATCTTGCTTTTAAAGCACTGGGTTCCCTTGATCCAATTCGTTATGACAGTAAGAAGACAAATACTGCGGGTTGTTAACATTTCGATTTATCTCATCAGTCGCATACTGAATAGAAACAAGGGCGCATGACAACAATAGTTGAACAGAGGGAATGTTTGAGTCAAAAGGCCGCTACCATGGGAGGTGGATGGTGTGAACCATCAATTTTTGCGCACACAACATTGACTTTTTTGTTTGATCAGCATAGCCTCACTAATAGCCAGAATTTTGGGGTTTGGGTGCCGTAGCAACACAGTGAACGACCTGGTTGGGTTGACATTGTGACCTGTCTCCAGGATGTGCTTCGCAATTGACGATGCCGGGTTTCGCGTTCCGTTGCTCCTTTGATTGTCTGTTCGCTCAGCAGACTGAATCAACCATTTTTGGATGTGTTTGGCCATAAGTTGACGCAAGCACCGGTCCGTTCTGCCGATATAGCTGTCATTGCAACTGCAAGTGAACTGATAAACGATTTGTTCACATGCAAATTTGTGTTTGTGCGCCAAGATGCCACCAGGAAACCGTTACAACCACGATACCTTGGCCCCTTCAAAGTGGTTAAACGTGACGAGAAATTCTTCATTATTGAAAAGTCTGGACGAAGTGAATCTGTATCTATTGACCGACTAAAACCAGCCTACACAGAGGAGGACGTTGACCCACCTGACACGATGCTGACTGAAGGACTCCCCTCCCCACCCCCGACAATATCACATCTAGCTGCAGCCCAGACCCCTGCTCTCGTGAACAACGCACCACA
>JTDE01001783.1:32574-42859 GCA_014338405.1 Paragonimus skrjabini miyazakii | reverse complement strand
CTCGGGGGAGTTATTATGGAAACACTAGACTGAAGTTCACTTGCAGTTGCAATGACAGCTATATCGGCAGAACGGACCGGTGCTTGCGTCAACTTATGGCCAAACACATCCAAAAATGGTTGATTCAGTCTGCTGAGCGAACAGACAATCAAAGGAGCAACGGAACGCGAAACCCGGCATCGTCAATTGCGAAGCACATCCTGGAGACAGGTCACAATGTCAACCCAACCAGGTCGTTCACTGTGTTGCTACGGCACCCAAACCCCAAAATTCTGGCTATTAGTGAGGCTATGCTGATCAAACAAAAAAGTCAATGTTGTGTGCGCAAAAATTGATGGTTCACACCATCCACCTCCCATGGTAGCGGCCTTTTGACTCAAACATTCCCTCTGTTCAACTATTGTTGTCATGCGCCCTTGTTTCTATTCAGTATGCGACTGATGAGATAAATCGAAATGTTAACAACCCGCAGTATTTGTCTTCTTACTGTCATAACGAATTGGAGCAAATTTAACACAGTGCTGCAAATTTGAAGACTTTATTGTAATTTTATGATGACCGTGATTACTGTTATCATTCGCCTTGTTTTGAGAGTAAACCGCCGAGGAAATTATCAGACTGATAAACTGCTCTATGAAATAATTGGTGTGCTACTTGCGTTGCTAGCGGCAGAATTAAACATTAAGCCCGAAGAAAAATTTTAAAACATCAAGAAGCGATCCACTTTACAAGAGAACCTGAGGTTATCGTGAATATCAAGTGAAGGTTATACAGAATACGTTGAAACATATTAAAGCCGATTGCTTCAAATTTCACATTATCTATTCCGTTTTCTGGGTGTTCTGACGAAGAACGATATATATATGATTCAAAACTCAGGCCATCAATTTGAAGAGAATCAAAAACAGCACTCACTCAGTACGTTGTATGTTTGGTTACTTATATCCGTTTCTACCATTCAGAAGATAACTCCTGATCACAGGGCAATTAGTTAAAATGAACGAGAGCAAGTATTGTTATTCTGCCAACAGAGTACTCGGGTAACATGTGCACCAGTTATCCGTGCTTGTGGTTTGTTTCTGAGTATTGTGAGTCGGTCACAATTGGGAAATTAACAATTACTTCCAAACTATGAGGGATAAGTTATACATTCCAGTCCAGAAAAGGGTTTGTCCTAACGGTGAGTAAAACCTGAGTCAAGCACTATCTTATCTTAAAGCTTATCTTGATCGGAAAACGCTTCAAAGAAATGTGAATGGTGCATGACACGTAACAAGTTTGTATATATCTTAATTGATGTGAAAAGTCCATAACGGTATTTGTTTATAACAGCGCATGCCACCAACTTACGACTCTTGATTATAAATTATTGGTCACCCCTGACATCCGTTAATATCGGACAGTAGGGCCATGTAAAAACTTGACAGTTAAACGTTCACGATTGACACGGGTTGCAAATGGAACAACATGAGTCCGGTTAAGCGTTGACGTGGAGCTCAAATTAGGTTACGCGGTCCGCGATTGTGTTGATGGATTACTGATGTAACATACACGCTGGCGGGTTTTTACTCCGAATGTCCGTTACACTTGTGCACCGACTTTAAGGCGACATGGAGACACGGGGGACAGGGTTCTTCCGAAGTAGGCGTTCCAACAGCAGTCCTGTAAAAGAAAACATAAACGAGCCTGAACGAAAAGCCCGGTAAGCCATGCACACGACTTACAGAAACGAAAACTAAAACGGCGTCAACAACACAACAGCACGCTCTGTTACACATTTCACATTCAACCTTTGCGCACCTGCTGGTTTCGGCTGCACGTTATACGGATTACATGGAGCGAATCATGTGACTGTCGTCCTTGACAGCTTCGACCGTAGTGGAAAGCGAGTCGATTTCCTCCAAAGTTCGCTCAACTGTGTAAAACATTCGAACCCTTAAAAAACTGTTTTTCGCACCGGGAACAATTCACATGTTGCTTCAATGTTATCTTAACGCAGACGGTAAACGAAGTTTATCTATAAATAGAAGCCGGACCAAAATCTGGCCATTTTGCGTCACGATTCTTAAGGTAGCCAAAGGTGTTTATATATGATGCCCATCTTGTTTGAAGTTTAGTGCGGCTCCTCCCGGATTAATTCACCGAAGGCAAGCCTATAAAGACTTCATGCAATGAACTTAACATTTACGACAAATTTCAAACCATGGTAGAAGGTCTACATCCGGAACGTTATGTTCCACAGGATTCAACCTCACCCAAGATGGTGAATATGAATTCGCACGGAAATGATAACGATTATGGTGGGCACGATCCACCTAAAAACACCATGCACTCTTGGAAGTTAGTACAGTTCAGATCACGCGGATCAGAACGGGAAGCTTTATGTCTGTCTTATTTGATATGTTCGGTTCGGAATT
Organism: Paragonimus skrjabini miyazakii; assembly: GCA_014338405.1. Lineage (NCBI taxonomy): Eukaryota > Metazoa > Platyhelminthes > Trematoda > Plagiorchiida > Troglotrematidae > Paragonimus > Paragonimus skrjabini miyazakii. The sequence goes on along the minus strand of JTDE01001783.1, from coordinate 40,442 downwards.
ATAGAAGTCTGATTAATATTTGGCCAGCCAATTTGCATAGTTAATTTGCAAGTCCCTTGCTGATTTGTTTGACTAATCATTAGTTCCCTGTTTACCTTACAAGATCAGATAAAACCTTACAATATTGCTTGTGAAACCTCTTTCAGACATCGATGGGTTTTTGCTAGATTTTTATTACTCTACAAACCAACCACAAACGTCTGATTGGTTAGGAAGGAAGGCACTGCAACAGCTAAGCATTTCAGTTGATTCTATGTAACTCCAATCGTCTGTTCACACAAACATTTTGAATGTGACCAACTTTTTTTTGCATTTGTTAGTTGTACGAATGTTGGCCGGTTTGGTGACTGATATATTGGAAGCTACCAGCATGGCTCATATGTCTGAAGTTGTGGACATTTATTTGGCCTCCTGGGGACCTAAAGATGACGGACAGACGATGGACAAACCTAGAATCCATGCTTCTGCTGCTCTACAACGCAGCAATCAAAAGGTAAGTATTCCTTTACGAACAAAGGACACAATCACAATCGGGAATAAGGAGGCTTTCTCAATTGAAGTAAGCAAAAGAGCAATTGGTTACACTTGCACAAAACTTTTACGATGTTAGCGCGCAATAAAACTACTTATAGTATACGATAACATAAGTAGTGTATGCTCAGTGGTTAATCTTCACCAGAAGCACATAAGCGCCTTCATAGTTGTTGCCACTCATCAGCTATGTGTACCCAGTGAACCTCGACCTTACCATAGAAAGCAAACCTACTTAAGTTTGCGAGTTAGGAGCTTTAGGTATACTGAGTTCCTGCACAGTTCCAGTTAATGCTGCCAACAGCGGCACTGACCTACAAATTATATTGAGTCTGAGATAAACGGCAAACTAACCAGAGAAAGAGTTAGAATGCACAAACCACCTATCTTTCACATCAGTGAAATTACCTTCAGTAGTTTGAACTACAACGATTTTCTTAGGGCAATCTTGGTCATCAAGCAGTAACTGAACCATGTTTCAACTTGGACACATATGATGAGTTTTATGGCTAGGTTGAATTAATGTTGCTCCTGGACCGTCATCTCCGAACAGTCACACCAACAAACTGCGGGTTCCCCGAAGTCGTACGTTTTAGATATAGTCTATTTACCCAGAGCTCCATGCTATTCGCTGCTACTGTACAACAACTTTGGTGTCGGGTCTAAGTTGATGAACGATATCGATGAACTCGTCCTGTTTAATAGTGCGTATTCGTCAAGCAGTTTTTGCCCCTACCAATGACTGTCTGATTGGTTAGAACAAACGTGATTGTCGGACAGCTACAACCTTTGAAACTGAGGCCGGTTCATACCAATTATACTCTAGTTTTTAATTTTCAGCGGATTAGTTACGCGCGTTGTGATGCTTGGCTCCCAAAAATTGCTCTTGCTTCACAGCCAATCATTTTTAACTCCCAAACAAACAGTTTGAAGCTCAAGGTATTAGGACGACTGTACTAGGTTACAAAGACAAGAAATCCGAAATTTAAACTCAAACCCAGGAGAAAATAATCCACATTACGCTTGTTATCCGCTTAATTTAAATTTTATTCTTATGCAACTGGCTAACACGAACATCCATTCTGTTTTTAAACAGGGTCGTAGAGGAAATGGATCATTGTTCATATTTGCCTCAGGAAATGGTGGACACCTAGGTGATCATTGTGGTGCAGATGGATTTATCGGGTCTCCGTCTGTCATTGCAGTGACTGCTTTGGACAACCAAGGAATCAAGGCTATCTACTCCGAATCTTGTGCATCAATCAGGTTTGCAGTTCCTGTGGGGTCTCCTCAAATATCGTTGCAACAAGAAGCGGATATTTTGGTGCGTTGCATTTGATCCATGAAAATAGTACCCGATCAGTTAGTTGTTTCAACAGTTAACAATGGTCAATCGCTGAAGACGCGACTTTGTACGATGTCGTGGTTAGTATTAGACTTCACTAAAAAACGATTTGAAACTGAACTGGTTGACATAAACCAACGAAAATTACTGTCATCGTAGCATTCATTTCTGTTGTGCTGCGTATATGGTAGCATACCGTTTTAGAAAAACTGTTCTTGTCATTCACAACTGACGTGTAACTTAACAGGTATCGTGTGTGTTCGATGGAGCTATGTACCGATGATTATGCAATATATACACTGTAGAGACACCGCTCGAGATAAAGAAATCAGACAGAATATTCATCTCTAAAACGTTACATATTTATATGTTAAAGTAACCATTTCGGATTAAAATTGGGAGAGCCCACGTACAACACATGAGTAAGCAAAAGACAGACCGTGTACACTCGCGGTATCAATGAATTTATTACATGCATCAACAGTTACAAAAGTAGTTAATCTGTAAACGTACTGCAAGCAGGGAGTATGTGGTTTCGCGGATCAATTCACTGAATCATTTATTTTTACGATCAATATATACATAAATATATGTAGTGAAGCATATTACTATATGGGTTCTGAGACTGCCAGAATAGCAGACCAGTTCCGTTGCTGACTAGCCACCATCATGTTCTATACGTCTTTTGTATGACGCAAACGTAATTTTACAAACGAACTGAGCGTTGCAATGTGGATAAAAAGGGTGAGAAAATCGATTGGAAAGTGTGTGAAAGTTGGATTGAACATTCCATTACTTTTCAAAGAAATCTGCAAAATTTTTATCGTAGGCTAATCATGCAACTGGTTTTGTATAGTCATGAACCTAATGTTTACACAAATAACACAATCCGACTCATGTTCCCTCCAATCATAAAGCATACTGTATTATCAGCTATAACCCATTGTGCTCCCCGTATATCCTTGTGAATGTCCCTCAGGCATGGAACTCATATGAACTTCTGATGAACAGATAATGAAGAAATCTGTGTGATCACATAAAATGCAACATCAGAAAACATGAACTATAAACTGAGTCTAATTCTTCTTAAATAGGCGCTTCTCATACTTACTTCATTTGATAGAACCTATTGTAAAACATTCGTTTCAAATTAAACACGAATAAGGTCAAACAGTTTAGGCATCATTTTTTTTACAAGTTTTTATAAATAAATTGGGAATTTCACAAAGTTAATAGCAACTGGTAACAATCAATATATCAGCCATCGAGATGTCCGAACTGATAGAGCTCGTATTTCCAGGTATGTACTCGTTTTCTCTCAGTCTTCTTCATAAATTACTAATCGCAGCCACTTGAAATGTTTTTTAAATACTGGCTCAATCCTCTACTGATGAAATACGACGTGCCAATTTTGACATCGCACTTCCATCGGGATTCTTCCAGTGCGCTTTTCTTGGTGTGCATAAATAACAAAAAGAACAAAAACGGTCCTGTTTCGTAATCATCTATTGTTGTAATCTTGGTCAGCGGTGATTATCTTATCAGCTTGAAAATAGTTCGAAATTTAAACTGCATAATGTTCCTGCTGGGGGTGTGAAGGAACTCTGTCATCGAAGGATGCCTGTAAATATAGGTCATTCACTTTTGATCCCCTTCGATTGATGACAATAAAAGTAATTTACATTTCAGTCCGAACTTTACCTAACTTATGTATTCTTTTCTCTTCAGCCTAGCACGAGTGGAAACAATGAGTGTATGTTAAGCTTCGTTGGTACTTCAGCCGCTGCTCCACTGGCTGCCGGATGTATAGCATTACTGCTGGAAATAAGGTAAAAGAACCAAGTTGTGTTTACCTTGAGTGTTTTTGTATTGCCTGTTAGTAAATTCACTGTTATAACGCAGGTGATATATTCTTTGTGTTTGCTAGACTAAACAGTTGATTTGTTTCTCTGTTGTCCTATCTAACAATCCAATGTTAGACAGTTACATTCGCACATATGCATACTCGATTCTGACGGCTTACATATCGACTGCTTTTATCTATCACTGGATGTAGTTTAATCTTGGTAATTTGGTTGGTTGATTCGCAATAGTAATAGACTCATAACAAAATGTGTACCTTACCATGGGCTTTGAAACAACCCCAGCTTACATCGCACTTGTATCAACTAGTTGTAATCAAATCTCTATAATTGGCTGTCTTGGTTATGGGGAACACGATATGAACAAGACAGGCCGCTATTCCCCTTTGAGTTAAATTAGGGAACATCTGGGAATCATTGCAACGTAGACTATTTACTGAAGAATATTCATCTGTGCTAGTAAACTTGTGATGAGTACAGCCGTGTTTGGGTAGTGGCAATGAACTGAATTAAGCTTGTGATGTTCACGATTGGAAACATGTCACTATATGCAGTGCCTTGATAAATTTTATGTAGATTTCAGCTAATATTATGACTACTACTACATTCACTACGACTTCCCTGTGAAACATTTACTTTTTGTCTTCTGATGGTAATTGGTGATTACAAACTGCAGAAGGTGGTTGCGGCTTGATTATCTTATTAGCCAATCATGATATTTGAGAAGAAACAACACAACTACATTACAAAGTTTATTACTCCCGAGTCGTAAACAAGAGGGATGTGTGGGTATATATCATGCTTTGTTCTGATGCTTATAAGTACGTATCTCGCAGATTATGCCACAAAGAGCTAAAACAAAGTGTAATAGGTTTCGACCTTCTCAAACAGCCATTTGATAAACATTGATAGATTTGTGAAATCATGACAAAAAGCGGTGCATCAGAAAAATATCGTAAAACGAAGATAATATATGAATTCTGTCAACTCCTTTTTTGTTTAAGCAAAGAAACGACCACCATATGTTTGAATCAAGAGATACTCCTGTGAAACTCACACTAAGATTATCGGATCGTGTACTGTCAGAACTTAACTCCTCAACAAGAGTTTGATTTTTAGAGTTAGTCCTCGGCATCTAAAAGCACTGAAAGTGATTCAGACTGTCGAGTTCAAACTATGAGTGGTACGAAGTGATTACGTAAACAAAGTTCGAGTAGAGATTGGCTGGGTCAATAATAATTAGGACTCTCCATCAAGAATGCATAGTTCACTTAGTTTTCAATTTCAGGTTTCAAGTACGCCGCTTTGCATATGGACTGTACGAGGCAGCCATTGTGTATCTGCTGTTGTTTTGTGGAGAAACTTGCACAAACTAACAGTTACACACTTATTACACACTGTCCTTAACAAACCCTTCAGCCAACTTCTTGCAACTAATCAATTCAACCAATTCTTACCAATCATAAAATTCATCGCTCCGTACAATAACTGATCAACAAGCCATTTGATACAGGAATGTGAAACGTTTAGACTATGTTGCCTGTGCTAGGTAGGCGTAAGGATCAGTCTGGTCACTTTAGTTCATGGGTGCATTACATATCAGCTATGTTAGTACTGTTTTCAGTTCAGTATTCTAATCCTAGTAGTGACAGGATGAACAGATCTGGTGGGCTTCTTTGGTGAATAAGTAAAGTCCCGACCAGCTGTCCTAATCTTGAATGCCCTGCACAAAACACTTTGAGATCACCTTCAATTGGATATATCATGGTTGAGAAAGTCAAACTTCCAAGGAAGGCCTATCGACTAGCGCGCGTCAAACAACAACTTTTCATCAGAAATCATTATGGGGAGCAAGAAACAATGCTGATTTGGATAACTTTTTTCGTTCGAGTCAGGCGTTCGACAACTCATTCCAGAACAACACTAGCCTTTATGTGCTTCTGCAACAGGCACCGTACACTGGCAACAACATTAGATCCATTTCTAGCAGTAATCGATTTGGTCTGTTAAATGTGTTTGTTCACCGTGGAGAGTGAGATAAACATCGGTTACTCTCATGTTTTGCATCAACAACAAACTGCAGTATAAACCGGTGGGTAAAGGGTAATCAGTGCAGCTGACTAACACTCAACGGTAACTGACGATTGTGACCTCCACTGAGAAAGGTTGTCAGTGCGTAAAGTGAACGGAGCTCAGGTTAGATAGCATTGCCATAGTTGAGTAAATCGTATAGAAACTGGAGATGTTTCCGCATCAGCAGACTATGTTTTACTTGTGGAAGGAAACGTTTATGAGACGAGCGCACCAATTCTATTCTAACCACCATATACCCATGCTGAAACAGCTTGTTACCAAAAGCTGATGCGTCAATCGATGTGGACATTTCCGTTGTTCATAGAAAACACAGTCGATTGGAGTGGATGTTACTGCGATCAGAATATCCGAGAGTATATTTTTTGTAGACAATCGCGAGTAATTATATCCGTATTCTGTTGGGCTTCTTCGAAACCCCATCCACCGCAGCTAAATCTTTCACACACGGAGAGTGGAAGTATACGATACACTGTGCCTTCGGTGGTATGGCACATTCACAGATCCAAGCCATTCGGTCGACAGTGGGAGACATAAGTTTGACTTGCGGTCCTTGAGAAACATATGCATATATATATATATATGAACTCAGAAGACAAGAACGAAAGCACCTGTTCAAACTGTTCACCTCTAATGGGTACCCCAGCAGTTTCATAAAAGCATCTGTCAGGGGTTTCACAAGAACTGAACGTACAGAACCGAAAACACGAATGACAGTACCATATATTCACGGCACATCTGAAGCAGCACAAAGAATGCTCCAACCACTGGGCATCCAAATATCCCACAAACCAAACCCAACACTCCGTTCAGTTTTGGTGAACGCTAAGGATCGTGTAGAACCACAAGAACAGTCTGGCGTAGTCTACGCCATTCAATGTCTAGGGTGTGACCACTGGTTGGCGTCATCCGGAACGGATTAGCCTGTCACAGTGGCCGAAGCCAAAGGACGCCTGCGCTTTAAACCATCACCCCAATTGGCTTGCGCTGCACCACTTGTAGTTTCACTCACACACCATGTATCCGGTGTAAACCCGAAGGAATAAGACCAGTAGGTGTGTGAGTGAGGCCTTTGTGTCCAGCTGGCCAATGCTGGTTAGCCAATTGAATGGCTAGCACGAAAAGGAAACCCTTATCTCTGGGAAAATAGTGAGAGACTGCAATGACAAGATCTATACTAAGAAGGAAGGTATGGAAAATGTAATACAGGAAGCATTTCAGTATACGAGTGCATGTCTGTGCATTCGAGAGGGGATACAGTTGAAAAACAAAACTCAAAGTTGAACTACGAAAAGATCAGATAGAGGATTCATCATTCAATACACCAACAAAGCTCAAGAAAAGAATGGGTAGAAGACTACAGGTTTCTGAAAAGAGGTGTGGATTAGCTGCTTAACGACCAGAGTCTTAGTCGATGCAATCATCAACAAAAGTAGAATGGATATGCTGATATGACCTACCTGGTCCTAGCGTACTCGTTTTCTCTTCGCCGACGGTGCGTTATGAGTACGTTGATGACCTACTAATCCAAAACGGCCGGCGCATTCGCGGCCGCACACATCGCAACGCCATATAGTCATGTCACCACCACCTATGGCGCCGATGGTTCCCTTGCGTGCCGCGCGCTTTCGTTCTCGGCCGCGCAATAATTGCTCGTTGAACTCGCGGACGCCCGTCCGAATTGTATTCCTCCAAGCAGTCCGGTTCAACGCTACGTCTTCCCAACATCTAAAATCAATTTTACAACGTGACGAACAATATGTGGGATAGACAGGCAAACAGCTTCGCACACGCGTGCACGAACACAAACTAGCGATGCGACGAGCCGACCCTAAATCACAGCTTTGGCACCACTGCGCGGAGACAGGCCACGAGGTCAACATAGACCATGCGAAAGTGGTCGCACGGGCAAAGATGAAAGGGGAACGGCTTGTACTGGAGGCTCTCTATTCGCGGAATTCGTTCAGTCGACACGTAGACATAGACAGCCACTACGTCAGCATCGTTCACACTAAAACGAAAAACGAGCGAACACAGAC
>JTDE01001783.1:16178-32349 GCA_014338405.1 Paragonimus skrjabini miyazakii | reverse complement strand
TGTCCAGATATGCGGCATGTGAAGTTGCTTTGATACAGAGAACAGTACAGTTGTTTGCTAGGCGGAGTCATATCTGCTTAACCCCATAAAATCAGCCCCAAAATGGTATGTTATTCTCTGAGTTAATTGGCTTTAAAAGATTTCAAAACAGTCATTGCGAAAATCCATTTTTGATAGTCTTAGCCCCATAAGATTTGATATTTAGTGTGACAGGTTTACATGTCGGGTTCTTCTCAACCGCAGATTGTTTGCTCAACTCTCATAGATTGCATGCTTACACAAGAACCTAGTTGTCATTTTTGACACTACGATCGAAATATGAACCAACTGTGAACACTGAACAGATCAGATCAAGTCCCCAACCAGCACCCATTATAGCGTATTTACCAAGCAAAGTACAGTCAAGCATAAATCGATCGACGTATCAGTTAACAAGTTAACTTTCATGTCCAAATGAGAGTAGAACTAGTTTGCAGTAAACTTTTGAATGAGTTGATGAATATGACAGTGAGAGAAAAACAGTTGTACATACGAATTTGTGGCAAACACTTGATGAGATAAAAACAGTTGCGCTTGGTTCTGTTTTACATGCTCGTCTGTCTATCTATCTTATGACCACATGTAGGCGATCAAGAACTGACGTGTTCCACATTAAATGAGACTTGCGCTTACTACAAAACACACCAGCTTAGCAGAACGCATAGTGCTTTTGGTTCCTATCCTGAACAGTTATTCTGCAACGCAGAATGTTTGGCACAAATTCTCATCTGGAGATGTTAGGCTCGGTCGTTAAAGAGTAAGCTTGATGTTGCTTGGCATGGTCAGTTCTAGGATGCTGTGTACCACGGATGCTAGTCAGAGAACCGATTTAAAAACAAGATTTTCATTTCTTTCCCATTGACTGATGCAAACAACATTTGTTTGATGGAGAGATAACCTTTTAATAACCTACTGCCTTACGACCATAAACCAACTTACTATACATGTGAGAAAAGTACACTGCAACATTCCGTTGTGCAGTGTCCTCTGAAAACGGTTTAACTACAGCAAAATTTAGAATCTGTGCTAAATCATTGCAGCAGCTACCAACAGTTTGAACAAATGGTTGAGGTTAAAAACAGTTTAGACTTTCAAACTGAAATCATACTGATCATTTGTTACCGATTGTTCTGAAACAAAACCCATCAACAGTGCGATTGTATAGACATTCACAACATACAAGCGGTACGTCAGTCAGACGACGACAGTCAGAATGTACCAGGACGAACGGTTTTACTTGAACTGTACGAACCACCAGCTTACATAAAATTCATACCAGGTGGCGACATATTCAGGAAGTACTCAATGTTAGAAACAATATGCTGACGGCAAACAGGATGTGAATAGCTTACATGATGATCAAAGAGACTGATATTGTATGGCATAACATACCAGACAATCGGCTTCGTGCGGAGTACTTACACAAACGTAAATGTTATCGCTTGTGAAGGAACTCAGCGTACAATTGAAATTCACCAAATATGCAAGCCCAACATCTAACAGTGTAGTACTGTAACATGCAAGCTTTTTGTTTACACTCTGATTGTCCGTTACGCTTACGGACCAAGTATGGGGCAATGTAGAGACACTGGGAGACAGCCTTCTTCCGAAGTATGGTTCCCAACCAGAAACAAGCATGAGCCAAAGGCCCAGTAAGCCATGCACACGACTTACACAAACAATAACTAAGACGACGCCGACAACAGCAGCACGCACAGTCACCAATTCAAATTCAACTCGAGCGCGCCTGCTGGTTTCGGTCCCACATTACAGTATACCACAAAACGTTGACGTGTTCTCACAAATCTGGGTTGACCCCAGCAATACCGTATGCACATCCCAAAAACGGCGTACAAGTATTCCGACAACAACCTGTTAAAATCTTTTCGGCTTATTGTGAAACACCTAGATCAACTTACACTCACCTGACATGTAAATTTAGCCGGGTGTAAAAGTACCCCACTGCTTAAGTGACGTCAGATGAAGCGAGGAAAGTGTAATCAAGTGTGAGCAACAGACGCTTGTGCGCATCTAACAAAAGCTTTTTTTTACTGAAGTTGTGAAAAAATACGTTAGACGTTCGGATTTGAGCGACGTCGTAGAAGCCTAATTCGGTGTTCTTCGTTCTAACCTGATTTTGGATTAAAATGACCAAATTACTCAAGTATTCGCGTAAAAATTCTCAGCGTAGTCTTGAATAATAATGTGTAGCCAACAAGCTCGTTTTCAGTGAATCATCAGGCTAAATATATCAATTTTGTATCAAACATTTTGCAGGGGAATCATTAAGAGGTAAACGGAGAACGGGTGATTACTAGGGTCCGTTAATTCAGTGTCACACTGTAGTCAAGTACCCACCTGGGTGTTGACAGGCTAACAGGGTAGGGAGTTGGCCAAAGCCTGAACAAAACGTTTCCGGGTGCACGGGGTAGCGAATTCCAGGCGAATTCCAGTAGCTTCAGCTGTAGACAGAATCCTACGCTTCACTGCCCTCGACTGGGTGGCTTTAACTCGGTAGATTGGGCGAAATGCGTTTGTCACATTGGCACGGTGATTCGAATCCACCAGGTGTGATAGTATGGCGCTGTTGACAGATTTCGTTATTCCACTGTTGAGCTAAGCTGGGTGTTGTTCTCCTACATGGTCAGATAGACGTCTGATCGTGCGGCCAACATAACTGGTTTCACAGTGAATGAGTATACACAAAACGATGCTGAAGAGACAGGCACTTTATCTTTTAGACGTGGTCATAAAACCGGATTGGACGTAAAGTGGAAACGTAACTTAGCAGTGTAAAATCTTTTATTAACTGTACTTTTGAGCCTACATGTGACAGTTTCGGCTAGCGTATCGCCTTTAAAAGGTAGTCCAATGTGTGCAGTTTTCTTTTCTACTAGGCGCAGCTGGTCTTTTTCACTTCGCTGTTGCCCAACTCTGACTATGAACTTTTCCGGGTAGCCGTTTTTTTTATGAATAGTGTTAGTATGAATGCCAATTCTTCAGCAATCATGTCATCCGTGCAAATTCTTACGGCCCTGCCTGTTAAACAGGTAATCAGATTTCTTTTAAAACAGATGGTACGAAGCTATTGAAATGAATCTGCTGACCATTCCAAGTACCCTTTTTGTGTATTGCGTGGTGAATCGACCATCAGCGCGGTGACGTAAACGTACATCCAAAACGCCAAATTTGCTATTCGTTTCGGTCTCAAACGAAAATTGTAAATTTTGGTGTGCGGAGTTGAATGTGGTCAAGATGTCGGCCAGATTCACGTTATTATCGAGTGCGCAAAAGATGTCGTCAGAGTACCTCTTATAAAACTGCGTTTACCTACCGGTGAACTCAGCTGTTCGTTTTCCAGTTTCGCCAGGAAAACATTTGCAAACAGTGATCCCAACAGAGGTCCTATTGCGACACCGTCCTTTTGTCGATACCTTCATTCGTTCAGCTTAAACTTTTCGTTGTATGTGCACAGATAAAGTAATTGCTTGAGTTCGATCGATGTGAGTTGTATATCTATATCATTATTCTCGGTATAATCACATAGGTACTCTATGGTATCTTTAAGTAGGAAATTGGTAAATAAGGATACAACGTCGAGAGAAAACGTTGATTACTCAATTACACTGATATCATTGGTTGCGTTCACAAGATCAAATGAGTCGCGCAAACTGTACGTTGAGAGTTTCCGAGTTCAGTTCAAGTAGCCAGTAATCCTCGTCCAGATATGAGTGAGAATCTTAGGGCAGGTGTAAGAAAATGTTACGATGCTTACCTCCATTTACTGAGTTGGGGGGTGTATTAAAACAATACTGGACTTAATTGAGTTCAATGTACATTGACTCATTTATGAGGAACTTATGGAAACCATGCGTTAAAATACCCACGTAGCATAAAAGAGGGCGTCTTGCTAGATCCATCGCGCAAGTCACATGACGAACTGGTCCTGGAGATTTGATGTCGTCATTTTTGCCTTTTTTCCTGATTAGTGTTCATTTGTAGCTGTTCTGATGTGTAATCCGCTCATCCATTCGCTCATTCATTCATCGAAGTCATCATAATGACTGTTAGTTCTCCGACTTCATGTATATTCTGTGGGCTGGCGGTCTGTTGAAAACTTCTGGTCTTTTTATCGCTACAGTATTTAGATACCAAACCGGCAAAGTCGGTCGTAGCATGCTGATTGGAGGATTTTCATCATGAAATAGTCCACGATAGAAATAGTTACAATCGTATTGTTCAGTAGTAACTTCACAAATGCCGTTTCCGTTCCTTCTTGAATATATATATATATGTACGTTTACCCTAGACCAGAACTTTCTGCGCGTGATGTGGAAAACATTTTACCATGGAGCGCTCGAATTCCAAATCCCACGGATACGGAGTGGTTGGTTAACGGTGCTGGAGTGCTGTACAATCCACACACAGGTTATGGACTTCTGGACTGTGCAAGACTCGTAGATTTGGGCAGTTCATGGGCGAAGTTGGAGCCACCGTGCGTGGCCTCTGAAAAGGTGGGGACTGCCATGCCTGAAAGTTGGGGCCGTTATCAAGACGCGATTCCTGGCGACAAAAATTATCGGCACTTAAAACATTTAAACGATGTTCACGAATTTCAAAGTGAATTACGAGATCTGGTCAACAATGGGTGAGCTGAACATAATTGTGATTATTATTACACTTAATGTGCTCATCTAATGACACTACCGATGAATATCTTCATTTTAACATCAAATAAACCAAATAAATGCTATAATCGTAAGAATCAACAGCAGCGCCGCTGGAAATATTGTCTAAAATGTGATTTCAATTTGTTCTTGCACAAAAGACATTCATTTCAACCGAAGTTTGTAGCTTATGTTCACTATGTGTATTTTCAACACGTATTTCCATATTATAGGTATTATAAGTTGAACTATGACTACACTTGTCAGTAAGAGATGAAGACAGAAACAGCTATTCGGACCTTATAATCCTGTAAATGATCGCACATAATCAGGGCATGTTGGCAACCTAATCTCACTACTTCATAATTCAGATAAACCAAAATCCTGACAGCTCAAGTTTTTTGAAAATCTAGAATCTCGAACTTTTCCCATATCTTTCGGTTAAAATTTATTAGGTCAAATTAATAACAGGAAAAACCCCGACATTTATCTGCTAATGGTACTTGTGAGAGTGATGTAGCAAGTGGTCAATCCACATGCACATCACCGTACTTTTCCGTGCACAACAGTTTAATCTGTTGTCAAATTTTTTGAAGACTTACAGGTTACATGATATCGTTGTAGAATTGTTCACAAAATTTCGTCTTAACAATAGTGAACATTTTATTAGGCTGTTTCCAGAATGCTCGTTCATCGAGAGTGTGGACCGTTGAGATGTAAACAATTGAGAGTTCCAAGTTCACAGTTCACAGACTATGGCAATATTTTGATAGAGGTTCAGTTGTAACATGTTCGAACTTCAGCCGACTTTGATCCAACTACAGAATCAGCATGTTTAGACGCGGCAAGCGCTGTAATAGCTGAGCTACGAGGCCAGACAGGAAGAAGGTTTTGCCCACTCGTCTCGCTCTCTCACATGAAATCCACCAAATGATTCACAGGATCGACTTATATGGCAGAATTTCTCACGTGGTTCACCCAGGAATCCACCAGCCCCACCACTCAGCAATAAAATCGTATTACCATTGAGTAGTTTGGCAGAGTCGATAAGTTAGAGGGGACCCAATTAAGAAATATTGGAATAGTGTTCATAAACATTCTAACTATTAAGAATGTGAACGCCTCCCGCGTGATTTACTGTTATACTTAAGATTGTTTCCAAATGCATGTTGCCGCAATGTTCAACGCAGTACAGTACGTTTCTGTTGACGGACTAAAGTTGCACAGTATCCGTGTTATAGTCTGTCTTGGTCAAATCTCACTGACGTGCATCAATTACACTTGCCACCTAAGCGATGCCAGAGCGTAGTTTATAAAACATACGATATGCAACCGGCTGGTCAACTAGAGAAATCGATAATATACGTTGCTATGGTGACTTGGTTTGAATGACTATGAATACTTGTTGCATAGGTCATTATCCTTCATGATCATCGACGGTTGAATAAAAATGAGAGACGATCGGAAAACGGCGTGATTACCAATCAGGACACTTTGACTGCATCTCTTTGTATACTCGGTGGGTATCGCCCCTCATGTTAGAAGTAGTTTGATTACTGAGATAAGTCAGTGTGATGGTCATACAAAAACAACATGTCAGCATCTACAGTAATACTGGTTCATATACTCACGTTTAGTCGCCTTTAATTTATTTTGGTTTTCTATGGTGAGAATATTCCTATGAAACATTGCTCGTCATTAGATGTACAGTAATACTTGATCAGGCCAGCAATGGTTTATATATTCATTCATATTTGTTGTATGTATATACATGTGTATAAATAAGTAGGTAATTGCGGGGGTTAATTATCGGTCCAAAGTTTAGTAATGGTCGCACGAGTTTATGGATAAAGATCCCGAGAACTAGCTTATCTTCCTTCAATTTATCTCATTTTTGAATTAACTATCATTCTATTGTCACGCTTGGTTACAAGTTATGGAACATAGTGAACCACTGTTGCACTGCTGCGGATGTTAAGGATATTGAATGCTGTAATATGTTTACTTTGCGAATGCAATATTTCTGCACACTTCAGTCAAATAATGTTGATTATCGAACTATTCTGCGGACTACATTTAGTTTTGAACAAATCGAAAAATAACTCGTGAATCTTATCTTAACATCCTTGTATTACTTAAATACAATTATATATTTGCATGCTTTTCCTGAAAATAAAGAACATGAGTGCCAACCGATGACAGTGTAAATATGGACAGGTGATGTGAGATTTACGTTACTTTCATTTGTATTCGTTTCATACTATATATTAAAGATTGTATTGAATTGTAGTGTTTCATTTATCCAATTCTTCTGCAGCAGCACTAAGCTCGTTTCCAATCTTCATGCAGGATGTTCACCCTTCGAGTATACACATTTTGCTTACATTGGTTTATCAGTAGGATATATTGTTGCTTAGAGTTGAAATTCGTTTCAAGTGGCTGGTCACTACATTACTAACCGCCTGTCGATCACAACCGAAGAATCCTGTGTAAACATTTACCGATAGCCACGGTTGTGTGTTCTGTTTGATCATTTCTGCGTGATAGCCTGTCGTTTCTAGTAGTCGCCTAGTAGATATTTCATTAGTTCTGAGAAAGAACTCCGAGATTACTTGAAATTGCAGAATTCGTTTTAACGGTTGTGACAGTGTTAATTACCGAAAAATAGTTTGAATTTTTGAAAGCTGCTAAAGGACGTTAATGAAAGTTGACTCGAAAAAAAATAATTCGTACACGCAACTACTAATCAGCAGTGACATAATTGAGACTGGAGTGAAATGTTTCATTTAGATGGGCTTCGGTTAACAAAGGCTATGTGCTATGTACATTGTCTTTACGTAATATAATCGGTTATTTGACTAAGTTTGCTTCCTTCTGTCGATTTCTAGTTCTGCTGGTAAACTACTAGTCAAACGAAATAATTCTGCCCAATTCACACTAATGGTCAAGGCAGTGAATGATATTTCGAAATCTTCACAGATCGAGTTTTCTTGTCTTGTGGAAGTTGTTGAAAAGGTTGTCATCACAGTACAGTGGAAACATATCTGCCGCGGTTCTATGTCGATTTGGTTGAAAAGTCCAAGTGGAACCAGAGTGTCGTTGTTGAATGTGCGTCCGAACGACACGTATGCTGGTGAAGGCAATATGCAATTCACCTCAGTCGCACACTGGGGTGAGCTAATCGATGGCGATTGGGTGGTTGGAGTAAGTCGTTTTGAAAACTCTTACAATTATTTTTCAGGTTCAACACCGCATGAGTGATTTGTGTTTTTAAACCTAAAATTACCCAAATTCTGCGCTACTTAACGGCACCATTCTTTTTGTAAGACTTTAAAAAACTTGTTATAAAACAGCCGGCCTGGCGGTGAAAACCCACTTTCTTGTCATACCACAGAGAATATGGCCTCTCCGAAGTCTCAAGTTTACATTTTTCACAACATTCATTAACCTGTCTACAGTCAGTGCAATTGGTTGTTGCTCAGCAATGGAGCGAAATGAAACTTATTTAAATGTCACCGGATAGTCTCCATGATGGTCCATAAGCCTTTCTAAGCCAAACCCGATATGGATTAGCATCGGCGATCGGTACATTTGAAATGGCTGTAACCTCTCTTGTAAGGTAAGAAATGATACTTTTGTGAAGTCAGTGTTCGGATGAAAGACCTGAATGATAGTTACGTCTGACGATGCAATGTTAGACCATTAGAGCACGTCGAACAATTCTGTAAAGCAAAAAGTATCAAGTAAACCGGATACCAAAAATAATCCATCGTAAGGTACTCCTCCAGAGGAAAGTTCACAAACGGACACAATTCCGTTGCCTATCCGAGCATTGCCGATGTGAATAGATACAGTTCATTTCGGATTTCAAGTCTGCATTGACTACCAGTTGTAATAGTTCAATTTTCCCGGTACTTGCTTGGAGAAAACAAACCTCCAGTTATAAATTTTCTAGTTCCAGTATTTCACTCCAAGGAAGTAACAGACCGACAGTCTTGCAAAAACAATTCTAAGCTGCTTACACACTGTCTACAACGCGGACATCGAACTAAGCGCGATAGCTCATAAACTCTATGCACGGGTTGTGCCAAAAGCTGAAATCTGGTGCATATATGAAACTGGAGTACGCTTTGTGGCTGGTTAACATACCTGATACGTTATTGCCTGAATCAGATAAAATAGACACTAGTCCTGAAGATTTTGTAGTGAGTACGTGTGGGTTCGTGTTGTCGCGGGACTTAGTTTATGGCATCCGAGTTAAACTAACACTCACTAAGTGTTAACTGAATTATGCTGGTGCAGAGGTAGGCCTGGAGTTCCTAGGTGTCAATCAAAATTAGTTGGCCTTTAGTAAAGCTCGGCCAGTCAGTGCGTAATCTTGCATTTGCATGGAAGGCCTGATTGTGTAATTCCAAACAGTTATTTGTTTTTTTATCGATCCTTCGGACTAAAGCACTGGCAGAAATTATTGTTTACCGTACGGTCTGGAACCCTATCGCTGTAGATTAACTATTTATTGACTGCAACAGACTGCAGGCCACAGTCCTCCAGTAATATATTGGTACCAGATGGCAAATAATACCAACAACTGTTCTGATGAAACTGAATACTAAATCAAAGCATAAAATTGATGTGTTCAATGTGTAGTACTTTTTTCGGTCAAGTTTCACAAGGAAGAAGTGTCTTCCCTAGAAGAAAATACACTACTGGGCATCCAGGAAGCATTTTGGGATCGAAGAGTAATGCACTCATGAAAAGTACTTTGGTTAGCAAGGAATTTTCAGTTTGCACTCTTTTATTTACGAGTAGAGTAAGATATGCCAAAAAGTGTAAATACTACGAACGTATCTAGTTTTCTATCAAAAGGTTTATGGTTATATTGACAGTATCAATCTTCTGTAAAATACGATGTTACTAAATGTACATGTGTGTCAGCGTTTTCCGAATCGTTACTTGGGGTCCGAAATGTAGCCTATATATATATATATATACAAAGGGTAGCATTTACCGCTCTCTGTGAGATGTACACACACAGATGTATGTCATCAACTCAGGCATACAATGTGTGTACTGCCTTCAGTGACATATAGTTCTATTTTACCGGATTAACTCTTTGTAACCGTAGTCTAAGTGAGTGTAACAAGTGTTCGAACACCGCGGCAGTCCATACATGTTCGTCAGAATGGCTTAAACATGATCAAAATTACACTGTAGGTCACTAAGGTAATCAAGATACCTCGTTGATAGAGTGTGGAGGTTACTGGTTACAACCTGGAAGTTGGAACGCTTGTTTCTATTATCATTCTCTGCATTCGGATCAACGCATGGGGTGTTTCCACGAAACCAGAACCCATCAGTTGTGATCAGAAAGTCTATTCAATGATGAACTGCCGGTGAATTACGTATATAGCTGGGTATTTCCATCAATGCAGTGTACGGAATGCCATAAAACTTGATGCGCTTCAAGTTACCCTCATTCATAAACGGGAATAAGGAAGTAAAAAACGTTTGACTGAGGTTTCCAGTTATGTTTGTAACACGACTGAACACAACGTTCGTATTTAGGTAAGCGTTTTCCCAGCGCAATTCGAATGGTCCAACAGACTCATCTCGTTTAGTCCAATATGGCAATTTTTGACAAGCAGCTGACGGACACCAGTTTTGAGGAGTTACACTGCATACAACTAATCTCAGTGCTTCCCTTTAAACTCGGGCACAATTCTTGTTTATGTCTGCTCAGTCTTATCCTTGCCATCAGTTTAATCAAAGCTAGGCTCATTAACAGGTATCACTAGGGTTTATCACTGAACTATATCTTGTTTTCTAGCATACAGTGATTCCCAAAAGGGGCCACCGTTGAAGTACATCATTTTTAACGAAGCTGCCCATTCGGATATGTGCTATATGTGGTACTTGGTAGCCTGAATGTTTGATTGATGTATATTACATGCCATTCATAAGTAGTGAGACGAAGCATTACACGTGAGGTTGGCTTTTACTAAAGTTAATTGGTAGTGGCAGTCCGTGTCCAGGTTAGGTTTTAAACCCGGTTCCATGTTGTTTAGAGGTAACTATCCTGACCATTGAAACATTGATGTCACAGTAAACACAACGGCATTATTACATATAAAAACAGCCCTATTTGAATGCGGTTAGAGTTCTGGCGATTTGGTTATCTCGCGAGTAGACACTGTGTATCTTGAACCTACGATGAAGACTCCTCAATTACACCCCAACCACTGATGGAGTCGTGCCCAATGAACCGGAGTTCATTTTCACATCGTGTCGTAATATATGCCAATGATGAACAATATCAAGCGAAAAAGCGGATTCTACCGTTTCTGTTTTAATAAAGCGGACTAAATTCTAAAATACAGAATACGTTTTTTGTATGCATGTAATTTCCGATTATATGATAAGGGCACAAGTATCACGTTTAGGTTCGTATCAAATTCCAATGTAAATGCATCTCGTTTCCCAACCAAGTATCTGATGTTCCACGTGCACAACATCACAAAAGAGTTGAAACATTCAGAATGTACGAGAGGAGGTATGTACTCGATGTATAATTACACCGCACACAAGTTTTAAAGATGAGATTTTGGATTTCAGGTTGACAACGATGCTTCTTGTGAGAACCACATAATCAACGGCAACCAGCGAGACGATTTGATGGGCGTCGTAGTGTTTACGGAACTCATCTTCGTAGGTACCTCTAAAAAAGAAAGTGCATTCAAAATTAATGAAGAACTAATTACATCGTTACGCACCACTGTCAGTCATAAAGCTGCCGAGGAAGGTTTGGGCCACACTCTGTCGGCTGAGGAGGTCAAATCTACATTTGATCAACAACGATGGCTCACACTGAACCGTTCGATCGAACTCGTGAAGGTTTGTTTTGCATGATCATAAATTTTGTACTTGTGATGGTTAGGGTGGCACGAACGTACACCAATTACAACCTTTAGTGTATGTGATTTTGTTTAGTCACGTAATATCATTCGAATTTTGTCCCGTTCACTCTTGTTGATAAATTTGTGTCAAGTACACTTTCATTAATCGCTGAACTAAATTGCTAGATATATGAAAACAGGTGATATACAGTACAGTTAACGTCCAGTGTCAAGGGAGAGTATGTCATTCATATTCAATGTGTCTGTTAAATAACCGATCTTACATAGCTAAATCCAGCTCTGTAGAAAAGATATCGACGCACTGAACCACCTCCTCGTTGTGCCAACTGGGCGGTCTCGATGCAAACCTTGACTGACTGAGAGTTCAGCAACTCCAGATAAAGCCAACCACTCTACCTGGTTTTAATCGTACTGGTTACCTTCGACCAAGACAATGAAATTTCCGCCAGCATCTTCATACAGGCATCTATCAGTACACAGGATAGGCGAGCGGAGTACACCTGTTCAGAATGTGGACAGATTTGAAAAATTGAACGCTGGCTTGTCGGCGGATACTCGTGTGCATCGACGCAAAAATGATCCAGAGCAGGAATTGGACATCCAGCCTGCCAGAGTCTTTGATTGTGCCAACTGTAACTGCAGCTTTCCCACCAAAATTGGTCTCAGTCAACACAGAAGACATGCACATCGCGCCGAACGCAACCATGAGAAACTCATGTTCGTGAAAACCACCGCATCCAATTGGTCTCAGAAAGAATCCGTCTCTTTTGGCAGACGTGTTAATGCACTGGCTCCGTCATGTTCCACTCGATGCAAAATTCATCGTAGGCTGCTGTCACATTTCCCAGGTAGTACCTTAGAGAACATGCGGATGTATCTGTATGCGCTGGGTTGGCAGAGGAATGCTGCCTCTGCTGCCGATCCAACCATCATCTTGCAGACTAACAAGACGTTGGACATCGGGTCCCAAGCTGCCGGTCACTCCGAGTGGTTTACCTGTTTGATCCAAACAGGGATTAACCAGCTGGAGTCTAATAGCGAAGCTTTTCTACACAGTGATGAATTACTAGCTATTGCCCGCGGTATTCAGGCAGGCGTTTTCAAAATTGTACAAAATAAATCGCTGTTGAACATGTACGCCTCACTAGCGTTTCCGAACATCTGGCGACTGGTTGCTCGACGACACGGTCGTGTTGACGTGGGAACCCACGCGAATAAGAAGCAGATACGAAGAGCTAACTATGCAGCGATTCAAACGCTATGCCCCCAGCGTGAGAAAGATGCTGCGTCTGCAGTTTTTCTGACAACTGGAGAACTGTCTACAATATGAACTGCGGTTTCCCGGATAGTTTAAACGAATACTGGTCCGAGGTATTATCGGCTTATCCGCACGTTGTTGAACGACCATCTAGCACGATTCCAACTCCGGATTGGTCTCTGGTCGATCCGTTCACCGTAGAAGAAGTACCATGCACCTTGGTGAATACGCAAAACACCGCTCCAGGCTTGGACAAATTGTTGCCCAAACATTTGAAGCGCATGAAAGCTGATGCCTTGGCCTGATACTTCAACCTTTTCCTGTTAACCCAAGGTTGTCCAGTCCACTTGTGGCGCTCTCGCATCACGCTTGTACCCAAAGTGAACAATCCTTCATCCCTCACTGACGTCAGACCTATCGCTGTATCTTCAACGCTGATGCGTTGTTTTCACAAGATATTGGCTGACCGTTGAAACACGCACCTGCAACTGCCCGACCTTCAGTTTGCATTCCTACACCATGACGGTTGCCTCGAAGCGACCTCACTGCCTCATGCGCTGCTTCGGAACTCATGTACCACGTCTTCGGGTCTGTGTGCGGCTTACATCGACGCGTCCAAAGCGTTCGATTCCATCTCACAGGATTCGATTACCAAATCGGCCCGAACTTTTGGTGCTCCTCCAAATCTAACGCATTACACCGCCGATTTCCATCAGAATATTTCCGTCACGCTCAGTGGCTCCCTTCTCCGGTCTCACGGTGGTGTTCGCCAGGGTGACCCGCTATCTCCGCTTCTATTCATCGTGGCCAGAGATGAGGTTCTGGTTCTATCTCGACCGGAACTTGGCTGCCAGTTCCACAGTACACTGGTTAACGGGTTTGCCTAGACCGACGATCTGATCCTTCCGGCTGAGAATTCCACGAGTCTCTCTGAGAAGCTTGCAGCCGCCGCTAGTGCCCTGCATTTTTTTGGGCTAAAGATAACGCATAGGACTAAGCTTATGGTCATCCGCGGTCATCCGCACCAAATTCTGACTATCGTTTAGACCGCTGGAATCTGCCTGTGTAATTCAGGTTTCTACTTTATAGTGACTACCAACTCACCTCAGTCCCCTGTTTTTTTTTTCACTCCTTTATTGCGGAATACATGATATATTGAGCTTTATAATGTATCACTGACAACCAGTTTTTAAAAATACTGTTTTTCTGCAATTTAATATTTTAACTGTATGACATTGGCACTCAGTCCATATATTTGGAAGAACATCTTTTTCAAATTACTCAACCTGTCGGACTTTATATATATATATACTCATATAACAAAAGATTTATAATTGTCGTTCATGTGCCACTTTGTGTTTTACAGGCCAAACACCCATTCGAATTTGATAAATCTTCTAAACCCAAAGTGAGTGCTGTTGAAATATTTAGAAATATTACATACTTACACGTTCTGATACAATGCGGAATCTCTCATTTTTGAGGAGAAAGTCATAAAACTAGAGGGTCAATCATTACAGAGGTACATAATAAAAATCATCAAGTGTTCTAACTCGAACCTGAGCTACTTTAAGTAAAATCTTTGCATTCCAAGAGATGCATTAGTCAAAAGTATTTTTTGGAATGAGGTAAAAGGTGTAATACGTTCAGAATATGCTAGTCTCGAATCCCGAATACCTTCCACCAAGGTCTAATCGTCATACACTTCGAAAAATCAGAACACAAGGAAGGTTTGTGATGACCTTGTGTATAGTCATCGTATTTGAGGTGTATAATTATAAACCATTGTACTCAACAGAAAACAGTGCGAATAAAGAGCAATCGGCCAAGACTAGGTTACGCTGTTGGATGGGTCATTATCTTCCGTGTAAACAACACTGGTCGCAACTGTTTGATTAACAGTGCTTTTATGTAAAGTTACTATGCAACAACAAGCGATGTTGATGTTGTGATCCTCTAGTCTACTTTTTCACTCATTCCACCCAACGTCGCTGTTATACAATAGTTTGTATTGTTTTGCTAAATGTGATGCTGAAATATTACCATCGCTCAACTGGTTTTCATTGCTGTCTTAATAATACCAAGCGCATAATAAAGTACTCAACCCTGTTCAGCACGCATCCACTGGGATCCGCTACTGAGCACAAGTGGTTGGTTGTATGAAAAACGTACATTTTAGATCTTTAAATATACGGGCTTATTAATATTAGACAAGTACTTATTTGTGACTGTTCCCAATTCGTTAACTTTGCCGTTTATCACCGCGGCCAAGTTCAAAGTTGCAATCACCTCGGCAGTATGCACTTGGGCGTAAGTAACACGTTGATCACAATCTGTTCTGTGAATAAACGGAAAACTTGTGACTTACAGTGAACATTTGAAGTACAAAGCTGGAACATTTTCTATATGAACGTCTTCATAAGAATCTATTCATGACGGGTGCCAATTCGCTTCGATTCAATGCTTCCGCCTCCACCCACCTCTAACTCAAAGTAGTGTTGAGCGCTGTGCTAATACTCCATCATACACTGACTTCCCATCGTGACATTTTTTGGTTTAGCTTAAATATTCCGTATGAAACACAAGTGCGTGAACTGCACCCCTACTTTCATATGAGAAGAACGCTATCCCAAAATTAACTTACAAATCTTGGCACTCACCTTTTCGAATTACTAAAAATGAATCATGGTAACTATCAGCAAAATCCTTCTGTTCAAACTAACATTTGTAAAAATTACAGCTTCCACGGAGGTATCAAAATAATTCTCCCAACCGGTCGACTGAAGTAACAGCAATAGACTGGCTGCAATGCAAGGGGTCGCTAAAGCGGCAGTGGATAATTCACAAGTTGGCGCATGTGTAAAAGTCCTTCTGAACGTTCTACCTAGCTGAAATGACGAGGAATACAACAATGTAAGCGTTGTTGAGGCTTGCAGTTTGGAGGTAAGGATTGGCACGGTTCGCACTAATTGGATAATGTTCGGTACACGGGACAAGGACATATTAGGCAGCGCTCTTAACCGCTTGTTCTCGAGCCACTATTAGTCACGCAGGGGTTGTGCTCCTTGGTAATATCACGATAGTTCATACTGTTCAGGTTCATATTGAAACGAGATACCTCCCATTGGCAGGAATGCACGTCCATAAGAGTGAAAATGTCCAAGTAAAGGTCATTTGTTAACCCTGGCAGAAAATCTGGCAGAAAACCTTTTTAAACATAAACCATGGTCTATTTTTCAAGTTGAACATCACCCACAATTGATCGCAGCTGTCGCATCCCCATAGACTTTCCA
>JTDE01001782.1:2163-15718 GCA_014338405.1 Paragonimus skrjabini miyazakii | reverse complement strand
AAGACAACGATTCCAGACACCATAATGAGGCTGGTCAAGTTATTACAACTGGTAGGACGTGAACTTAACTCACGATTTATAGCTGAGTACAAAGAATATTGGATGATTCCATCTATGTACATTATTAAAGACAGCTAGAAATCGACGTTCCGTTTACTCTTCTCAGTAAGTACAACAAAACCCCAAGGTACCCCAAAAAACAACTGGATTTTGGACGCCTATATAATCACGTCGTAATTCCTAAAGGAAACTGTTCTATGGTACCAAAGTATATCTCGATATAATCTTAATAATAGGCGCAACTCTCAATAGACCTTTTTAGTAAACACATTTTCATTATAAGCCATTAGTGTGATGGATTTCTATTCGATCCATCGCTTCTCCAAACCCCGACACAATAGACGATCTAGCAACGAACCAATCGAATATCACTTTAACATACGAACGAATAGCTTCAACGCTAGATCTTCCGTTATTCACCAAATTCTTTGTTCTATGATTGAAACATTGAATTCCCTTTAACCCCTTCATCAGAACAGAAGGAAGCCATATTGCGGTATGTTAACTGTAAATTTGTTGATCCACGAACTGAGAAAATTCGTCCCCATCGTTTGCATTCCCTATTTTTTCCCACTAACCTGACCCTTGTGCCCATTACCTCACCCATCCCGTTTCGTTTTATTGGGCTAATGTGTCATTAAATGCCCGCGGTGCGAGTGACCATTCTTGTCATGGTCTGCTGGCGTGACGGTTCACCTTTGACCTTGTTGGTCCTGTTGAGAAACTATTGATTTTGCTGAACGAGGCTATCGTCGCGAACGATTGAGGTTTGCCTTTTGTAATTATTCATGCATTTCTTTAATAGTACCGTAGAAATTGTTGGATCCAATCTTGTTTTCACTTTGAGGATCCGTTTTTGGGCTACGCGTAACTCAACGATCAGACGTGGATCGTTACATTAACTTCGTTTACTCTCATCAGTCGCAAACATGAAACATACCAGTTATATACCATACAGATAAGGACAAACAGGGACTAGATACTCTTATAAGCACACCAAGTATTGTGTAATCACAACCATGGCAATCCGATAGATTGCCTCAACCACCTTTGTGTGCGTAACGTCCACTGGTGAGATCAGATATGCATCGCTTCGTAGAAAGCCAGTAACTTTGGGTTTCGATTGAGTAACAGTATCCTGAATTAGTTTACTGGGTCAAATTGGTGACCTGTTGTCATAAGGTGTTTAACAATAGATGACGTTGGATTTCGAGCAGTCAGTTCACCAAGTTGAGGCGGATGCGTCATCGGTTGTTCCAACCACTTCGGGATGTGTTAGGCGACTTGTCGTGATAGTCGTTGATCTGTTGTGCCTGTGCAAACGTCACTGCAACTGCAGATGAGCTGGTATACAACATAGTAGACGGAAGAGTTTGACAAGGTATCTTCGCGTTTGTGGGGAGCTGGTCTTCTTGTGATTTGAAGTAAGCGCGACTGCACAACCGCATATGTTTGAGCCAGAGCAGGCTTTAGTTTGCGCTTTGCTTTTTTGGCTAGACGGTCACCTTTCACTGGCAAGATTGAGAAAACATCCTTCTTTTGAGTCGTAAGCATTGTCTCAGTGCTCTTCCTCAACGTGTTATGTATCTCGATGAATTTATCGGGGTATCCATTTGCTAGTGATGTTCGTCTCATCAACTCCTGTTCTGTCTGCAGTGTACCAAGGGTACAAATAGGTCTGGCTCTATGAAACAGCGTTTTAATGAGACCCAGTTTGTATCCAACATGAGCAAAGCTGGAAAACTGGAGATATTGACTACCCCATGTCACTTTATGGGGAACTGAGCGGTATAGCTTACCATCTGCACGTCTAGTAATGAGTACATTCAGAAAAATAAACTGTTGTTTTATTCGTCTTCGTCAAACAAAAATAAGCTGGGGTAAATATTATTATGGAAGTTGAAAAACAAATCAAAATTAGCAACATCAGTAAAAATTAGAACATCATCAACCTATCATTTGTACAATAACGATTCAGCTATATAATCCTGGACTTGCCGCTCAATCATTCCTAAGAAGATGTCCACTAGTGTTGGGCCTAACGAATTACCCATAGCAACATCGTCTATTTGTTTGTAAGCAAGTCCCTCAAAATTGAAACGAATGTCTTTTGTACGCAACAAAATAAGATCACTGAGGTATCTAAGTGGAACACCTATATCATAGTTCTGACTAGAGATAAAATCACATAAAAAATCAACTGTCTGACGAACGGGAACATTTGTAAAAACAGAATCAACATCCATGGGATACATTACTTGACTACTCACCAAAGTGTGGGGATACAGCCTTACAGATGGAATCCAAAATAGCCACTAGCCAACCAGCAACTTTATAACAAGCAGAATTGTTCATACACAAGATCAGACGTAGAGGTGTGCCATCCTTGTGTACTTTTGGAGCACCTCTCAATCGAGATATTTCCGTGTTAATTGATTTCAACTGTCAGTACTGAGTTTCAGATATGTGTTCATGTAATAACAGTATCTAAAGGACTCCTTTGAATTAGCCGAAATCCTAGAAAACACTCCGGTGAGTAGACAAATAATGCATTCGATGGATGTTGATTCTTTTTTTTGAATGTCCCTCTTCGTGAGACAGTTCATTCTAACATTCAACAACAAAGGTTTACTCAACGACGTGCCCAATCATCTTGAGCGTGCTTTGGTTGATAGCTTCATCTGATTTGATGTGACAACATTTGATTTTTCTGATGTTTGTTTCATCTAAACTGTAAAAGAACCAGACCAGGGGGAAAAATTGTGGTGGATTATCAGGCCGGAGGTACGAGTATTCCAACACTCGGCGGAATATCTCAACGCGTGAGGAGGCAAGTGTAAAAAAAACCAACGATCGGGTGGCAGACAACAGGGGTGACCGGATGAGTCATCGCTCGACCGGATCGGATCAACGGGCGAGACATGGAAGACAAAATAGGAGAGACGACCAGACCGGAGGCGTGATTACTCCAACACTCAAAGGAATATCTCGACACGGTCGTGGAATACGGTCAAAGTCCACAGTGGATAGATGGTATACAACACGAACTACCGGACGAACCATCGCTCAACGAAATCGGACCAACGGACGAGGAATAGCAGGCGGAAAACCCCTCCAATAGAAGGCGTCGATCACACACAAACCGGGCAGAAATTCACACGACGTGTGGGCGGAAACTAGAGGGTGTTGTGGACTGGAATTGTGATTCAAAAACGCAAGCGCGTGCGTGGCATGGTAATTAGCGTGTTGGACAATATTGTGCTTTATTGGACGCCTTTTCGCTACAAGATGACTGTCCGTCATTCACATTATCAATGAAGGTAAGGTTTTTAACCAAAATAATCTCACTGAAAGTAAGACGATAAAGACTCAAATTATGTCCTACAGAAACGAATAAAATAATCTGGACGAGACGCACCACTGATCTCGACATGCTACCATCTCGGGTAGCGAACTGGGTGATCATGAACAACCAACCTGACATGTAATCTCTACCAATTTTGCTGTACGGAACTGTCAAAGTTTTATATTTCGTAACACGTTGCCACTTGCACTTTCGTTGATAGTTATAGTCATTGTGAATGGTAGGGATCGGGAAGACTATTTTGTACAATGGGGACAGATCAGTCTATTTGACAATAAACAAGCACAGGCGGGTAAGGAATATGTCGTTTTTGAATGATCTGCATGTGGTCGTGGGATGGACACACAAGTTTTCAGACCCAGAAAGATGAACATTCACGATAATGTTGTAAACATTGGATCGATCACGAAATAAAAGAACGTCTGACAATGTGAATTTTCCGCCTTCAGATAAACAAAATCGTGTGAGCTAGTCTTTATGAAAAAAGTGAATGATAACGCTAATTGTTTTCAAGTCAACTCAAAAGACAACATAAAAAGATATGTGGGTTTATACATGGTATATATGGTACATGGCTACCTACAAATATTCTCTAATCGGAAATCAGAAGGACAGTTACTAAAAATGGTAGTTACGAGCACCAAATAACCAATGCGAGTAGAAAATTAAAGGTCGATTAGGTCAAACAATTGCTAAAGGTTACCTCTGAATATTTTTGAGAATATCTTTTAATTTTGATAAGCCAATTTTGTCTTCCCTTAGGAGTCATTCATTCAGTGCCTCATACAACACAAAATTGCCGACTGTCGGAATATGGCACGCATCACACCATTCCGTAAAAAGGAACGGCTGAATTTCGCCCGATTTCATGCATATTTGTAGTATTGGAAGTTTTCGAAAAAAACAACTGTCTTACGAATGGAAGCTCGGCTAGATATTAAAAGCACCTCAGTTAATTCACGTACCATCATTCAGGCTCAATCATTGATAGCCTCGCCTGTGTAGTTCACTACATTCTGCCATCGTTTAATGAAAAACTCTAGAGCTGTTCAAATATATTTCCTAGACTACAATGTAGCAGTTCGAAGCAATGATAGAGGTACACTACTTTAAATTCTCAACCAGCCTGACATCCGTACCTGAACTGCCCAGCTTTTACGTGATTACTCTGCGAACTGCAGCCAGTTTACTCGATTTGGCGGTCAAGCCTCATCGTGATTGACTCTGGTATTCCACAGGATGCAGTCCTCACACCCCCGTTCTCGTTCTTACTTTATACATCATGCATACTAAGTTATGTTTACACTTATGTAGTCAAACACGAAAATGATATGGCGTTGGGTTTCAAACACCCTGCTTGAATTTCCCCTCTCGCGGGACTGTTTGTTCGAACTAGCAAGTTGGTCAGAGACCTGCACTCTATCTCCTAATACATTAACGTGTTATTTTTACCCATGAAAGGAAGTCAAACTGGGGAACTTTCTGGTGCGCGCACAACCATTCTCGTGCGTACTGAATCCCTTCTTTGAGCTCTATCGGACTGCATGGGGGTAACAACGTGACAGGACAGCTTCATGTTACTGATGTCCTCATCAAAGTCGGAAAGCTGCCATTTTATATGCGATGTTTTAAATCGCTCTCCATTCCAAATCATTGTGCCATTTGGTTTATCACTGCTTGCACCTCCTCCCATTGAATGTGTTGCTTACCAATTGCTTCACCTGGTTTGTTGTCAATGGATATTACACTTTTTACCAAACTCCTAAAATTTATAACACGCTGCGGTGTAGTGTGCATACACAATTTGTTGATTTGCTGCAAAATTTCAAGCAGTCAACGTAGTGCGCAAAAATTTGTCTTCCTCGTTCTAAACATAATCCACATTCGTCTCTTTTTTCAATATATGGTCGAGTATCTGCAAGTGTTCATACTTCGTCGTGTCAGTCACGAACGCCACTCAAGCACACCAAGTAAACGTAACGTTCACAATGACTTTTGCAAGGCTGCTTGACAGGTCGTTGAATGTGATCGGTCGCCAAAGCAGTCCCAAAAGTAAATTGTAATATTCCGCAAATGGAATACTCACGTAATCAATAATAGTTCACCATGCAGGGACAGAATGACCACTTGCTAAAAATGATAGTCACGGAGCTGATGAGTTGGAAGCTGTATACACAATCACCCAACTGAGCAAACAAATTCGTAGGAAAGATTTATACAGCAGCACATGCAAAACGGGAGAATGACAACGTGATGTGTGCAGTGTACGAGTCAGAAAAACATGCATTTTACAATCATCCATTGATCTCTTCCGCTACTGCTTCATCTGCTTGATCCAGGTACTTGCGGCCACGAAACTTGGAATGGAAGCTGTTAGTCCTGTAGCTGGGTTAGTGTCGTTACTGTTATAGAATTGATAATTGAATTGCCGCTATGGGATCAGATTGGCATCACTTTCTTGCTTGAACGGAACTCGATTACCATTGGTTACTTTAGGGTTTGCGGCGCTCAGAGCGGCTGCAATGGGTGCCTCAGCGTATCTGTGTGGGTGTACACTCACAGGCGCGCTAAATACGCGTACATGCACGCACACACAGAGTGCTCGCGTCGTTCTGATTAATACCCCACGTACCCTTCCAGCAGCCGATCGGAGGGCTCGGTAACCCCAAGTGTCACCTGCTGACGCCACCGGACTGACACTGAGATGCCCAACCGTGGTTTTGGCAGTCACAGAAGTGAAGATGAATTGTATTGGTATATAGATTGTTACGCTTATTGTGTATATAATACGCTTAATACTGCTGTTGTGAGCCAAGAACGTGGATGGCACAAGGGTTATTTATTCGAGAAAACAGCACATGGGTTAAGCGGTTAAACAGGACCACAAACAAAATACTAATTTGCATACGTTATTCGGCCCAGACCGTCTCGGTTGCCACAGACGCAAGACGTAGCAAGGACCATTTTGAGAAATGCTGCACTCCGATATTTCTTCCTGTATTTTTTCTGCGGTTACTTCGATGTCAACATATATGCTCTGGTCCTGCCACTGAACAGAAGTCGTGTGAGTAGTATATTACGATCGCTCATCCTCATTACACCGCTACTGTTAAGACTACGGTAAAAATCAAGTGAAAGGTGAAGTCAGTTGCCCGTTGAAAGACAATACACATACAAATTGTACGAAGTGCATCATGATTCGTTCTAAATTCTGATTGAATTGTCACTAAGACACCCAACAGAGCAGAAACGTATCCTTGTTTTTAATACTTAAGCAATATGTTAGATCAGTAGGATAAACTATATCAACGAGTCAATTACTATAAATGCTGGTGGTCCGCTTGATGTTTATGGTAGCAGGGGCCGTTGTTGTGTGGACAAGTTTTGACGGTACTGTAGATCATTTGAGGGAGCACCTAATGACCACGGCAGCTGAAGTACTTGAACAAATTGTACTTGTGCACACCTTGTCCCTTTAAAAGATGCCAGGCAGGCTGAAATGAAATTGTAATCGAACGCAACTTATGTACCACTGAAAAGCTGCTTACATCTGCGCAGTCCCCATCTTCCGAATTCCTATTGACAATACTGACTATTGTTTTGTTTGTCAGATAACTGACATATGTGGTGTAAGGTTGTCCTGTTGAAGTAGCATGAATTGTCAACCTGCAACAGTTCCAACCCATGGAATTAAGGACGTTGTTGCGGGTGATGATCATGTGACTTCTCTACCGAATTCCGGTGCAATCGTTATTTTCCGCTTGTCTGTTCTGCTTACATGATTCTGCCTATGCTTGCTATAGGAAAACTGATATGAACTCAGTGTCACTCTCTTCAGCTTTGTAATTAATTACATGCAGCCGATACTTCATTCTCCTAACGACTCATCTATTACTTCATGCTTCAATGCCGTTTTGATTTCATCTTCTCCAGTGCTGTCTAACAGACTCGAATGTTCTAGACACTATTCACTTAGCACCTATTGAGTGACGCCTTGTGGATTGGAGCTCACTACACGCCTTTTCTTCTCTTCGTTGATGCCGTTCGTCCCAAACTGGGTTGAATCTAAATATCCATCATATTTGCAAACGTTATTGAAAAGATACGGTTTGTCACTGAATTCCACAGTGTTCTTTTAGTTCAATACCTGTTGGAACCACAGTTCTATTGTTCTTCAGAGAAAGCATTTTGAATGTTAGTGTACGATAGTACATCACACACCCAAGAGTCTCCTACAACGATTCATCCGGCCGACCGTTGACGCAATTAACAGAATGCGATGGACTTTGCAGAAATATTCCTGTTCTGGGGCACGGAGTGGTAGTAGCCATGCCTACGCCCGAGTTACTGTACAATAGAAACATATTAGCTAGCAACAGGTTGACGTGTTCATACCACCTCTCTTTTATTGTCCGAATCACCAATAGTAAGATAGTCAGATCATCGTCGTGCTGATTTGTTGGTACTTGTAAACGTCAACGAGGAAAAACACCCGTGATGTAATATATTCGATAAATCTAATGCGGCAATTCGTCAACCCGTAATAACACCTAACATGATGCGTGTTTTGCAGCCGACTAATCCAACTGTGGTAGAAGATTCTAATGATCGTCCCACTAATCAGGACCCAGATAAAAAAAACTCCGGAGTTCGAAACCTGTCACGGGTATTCCGACCGGAATATTTAGTCAAATAGCTTGTCTAAAACACAGGCCTCCCAACCGAGCCGGATTTCAGAACAGCATCGACACGCGCTGCAACCGCAGCTGGACTAGCTGGCACGGGGGTGTATGCGCTTTTCAGGTCAAGTCGCTCGGCGCTATCTTCCCAGTGTTTCGGCTACCACGGTCCAAGATCAGTAACACCTAGATGGTGGCAAGCGCCTCTGAAAACGTTTCAGCGTTTGAAGGACCGGGAACCAGCATGCATCGTGAGTGCAAATGGACAAAGTAAAAATGCTTTTTCTCCTTAACGGATTGTGTTATCACGATAATTTTTTTCACCAAACAATGGATAAAAAGCCGCATTCATGAACGATACACATTTACAGATTTACAACTTACCAAGTGATCGGTTGAAAACGAACAATGTTTTCATAAAAAGTGAGGTATGTCATGTTGTTTTTAGATTTGCCGCGTCACTTATTGGCTCTGTTGTCATGTAGCCAAAATGATAAGCATCGCCTGGTATGTCTTGGTTTTGTGGATTTGTCATTGAGCCGCGTCGTTCCACTTCCTGTCAACATGTCTTAGTTGACTATTTTATCCACATATGGATGCCGTGAAGGAGGTAACTTGCTGAGTTATCAAGATCGGGGTGGACAGCTCGTTAAAAGGTGTCGTTCAAACTGAGGTGTTTTTCTCTCTACTAACCTGCTTTTTGGTAACGACTGAAATATGCACAATACGAAGACCGTATAGCTTGTGTCGACGTAAAACATTTATGCCAGACGGGTTTTGGTTGGATGATTATGTCCTATTTGTACTGATCGAACTGCGCCGTGTAAAGGGCGCAACGAACTTCTCACGACTATCGTGTTTGTTCACAAACTACCTTCTATAGAACTGTGCAAATTGTAAGCGTACATACTTCCGACGTCGGGCCCAAGGGTGACTAGTGCGTCCTGTGTGTCTGTCTGTTTGACTTCTCTTGTGCTGAGTTATGTTGGGTCACATTTTTCTCACTTCAGTTTTCCGGAATGCAGACGCGCGCAACTTAGTCTGTGCGAATTATCATACTGGATCCAGAACACATTGCTGGATCGCAATTAAGGGAACGACGTGCCAGTAATCTGATAGGTGAACAACATATTGAAGCCGTCAATCAATTCTGCCAATGTACGTTTGCTCGTAGTAACAAGTAAAACTATGAATCAAATGACAGACGAGAACTGTAAAAATATCTTCCTTTACTGAAAGTCAACGATAATTTTCTGGTCACAGTCAGTCCATTGAAGTCCGCAGCGTTGTAGGTCTGCTTAATTGCTACTTTTGTGATGCTGAGTTCCCCAGTGCAGCATGAACAAATGGGCATATTCAGAAGTGGCAAGCGGATGTCATGCATCAAGCAACCACGCAAATCAATGATCACTCCAACACCTATTAGGGATCTACCTCCGCGTGGATTCAAATTCAGTGGCTGCGATGACTTAATTGCTCTAGTCCCCAGTTACCACTCAAAGAAATATGAATTACTGGTATTGGGAGCCAAGAACACGGATGACAGAAGGGTTGTTTATTTGGATAATCAACGCAGGGGTATATGTTTCAACACCACCTCAAACAAAAATACTTATTTGCATATTACGCTAATCCATGTATGCCACAGTTACCAATGTCAATTTTTTGTACGGAAAATGCCATTTTTCGCCTGAGTGCATATCAGTGTTCCCTTTTGTATTCCCCCCCACCCCGGTTAATTCAGTACCCAAATGCGTGCCTCCGTCTGACTATTAACGAGTAGTATAGTGTGATCGTTCATTTTCGCTACACTGGTTGCTAGTCTTCAGTTGTTCTGGTAGCTGACAGCACATTCCAAAGCATACATGATGCGTCAAAATGTCGAAATCATTTCGCCATATCTAACGTTAGGGGGATACCTACAATAGCTTTGATCTTCAATCTCTATAAGTACCGATAATTTGTTTGCTCATTCACGCATATGATCTGGAAAAACGGAAATATGCCATGTTCTACACGTTCGCGTTCGGTTAGATACAGAATTATCACATTGGTAGATAAGAAGATAAGAGTGCACAAAGTGATCTCACTGATAACCTGATTTACAACCCATGGATATGTCTATATAGTTACAATCTACAGTCCTGTTATCATAGGAGTTTGAAAAGCACTACTGAGGTAGACTAAAAAAATTTAGAATTAAAGTTTCGTCCTGTCTAGTGGTAGAATCCTGTCAATTTTTTTAGGGGAATGAAGTGATCAATTTGGACTACTTTCCAACAACTTGCCACTGTGTTTATTTTTGCTTTATTTTGGTTCAGCGCCTTTTCAATGGCACTGAAATTCATCTCATAGAAGACTCACCTCCACTCTATCCTCACTCGAGAGTTTATCAGTAACCATGATCTATCCATGTGTCAGTGATATTGGGAACGGTTGTAGTGTTTACGGTTAGCTATGTTCACGTTCTACTTCCTGCTGAGCCGGAACCTAAACAGTATGCTCAGTCTATCGATTTTAACGTGGTCTAATCTCTCGTTATCTCAAGCCGCCATCCAATTAAACTGAAGGTAAACAGTGGATCTGCCCGGTACATCTGTCAAAGATCATACCGAACGTATCTGTCACCGCAGTCCAGGGTGCATGAACCAATGTTTCATAATCTCCATAAATCAGAAGTTACTTTAGATGCTGACCTTACCACGAAACCCGCCGGGCGTAATTCAATGTCGTGACCATGGCTGGCTGTTTCAGGATAACTGTCAGTCGTCTCCATGCCATCTGTCGACTGAAATCAGAGGTGGACAAATGCACTCAGTGTCCCGCGAGGCACAAGCTTTTGATCGCTTATGATCGATTTCTTGATTCTCAATAGACAACCTGGAAAGTATCCCGCCCAATAACACAATGGTCAAGGTACTTGCCGCGTCTGGATATGCTGTTTCTGTCACTGGTTCGAATCCAGCTGAAGTCCAGATTTCTCGCAACTAGGCCTTCCCTAAAATTATAAAGTATGTCACACTGCTAATCAGTAAAACATTTTCAGTATTCACCGGTAGCGTCGATCGATTTCAACGTGAACTGTTTGAGAAATTATACTTGGGAAGTCAGTCCTCCGAATCATTTGTTGGATTCCATATGACACAGTGAGTTGGGTGGTGAATGAGCCTAAGTAAGAAAGCTCTGAACTCCTGGAGCGTCTTCGTAGCTCAGCTGGTAGGGTGCTTGACGCGTCTGTGCCAACTGTTTCCATCGCTGTTTTAAATCCAACTGATGTCCAGATGTTTCGCGGTTGGATATTCTCTACAAAAACAACATGTTTAGAGTCTATCAAGTGAGCAGCACTCACATTTGAAGTAGCTTTACTCACACCACTGTTCGATCATGAATAGTGACTTCCATTTACTCTATCATACAATTGCTTTGTAGCACATCAAATGGATAATGCTCGAGACGAACAAGCAACTTATCACAAGGGAGCTCAAAATTAGGTCGAAACAACCTATGTTGCCACTCAATTTTGTGTGAGTTTCCGGTCAACACCCGTTTACATGTCACAACTCAAAGACAACCTTCCATGTTCTATAACCAGCTGCTGTGTGCGCTCATTTGTTTGCTCATGTCGAGCATCATACATTGGCGTACTACAAGGTGACTGTTTGACAGAATATGCGAACATCCCGCGCGGTTGAATATTGGTGTGGCTGAAATGGTTTCAAGTGCGATTGTTGCTCGTTTGACGAACTCTAATCATTTTGTTAATAAGGGAGAAATCTTCCAGGTTTTCTATGGCGTGCCAAAAAGTCTGTCTGAAATGATGGGATTCCGAATGGTGACCATTGCTGAGGTCAGTTGTATCTGATGTTACAACCCTAACCTCTGCACTTATAACGAGTTCATGCGGTACTTAACTTCCCCAGGCTCACAACAAGTCAAACTCACAAGTTAGAACAGCGATTGTGTAAATGCTAACAATGCACAGTCCGCGACCTCTATTGCCAAATGTTCTTACTCACTATGGTTACTGTTTTCTTATTTATTATGTTGTTATTCTGGCGATCAAGCACAGGAAACAATTCCTGTTCGCCACTCTGTTGTTCTCATGAATTCACTGGGTCTCTTTCAATGAAATAGAGACATTTTACTGTACAGTTCGTACTGGCACGCTGACAAACGATCACAAAATAGAGTTATGGGGATTGTATAAATACCGACTGTACTTCAGTTGAGAACCCGTCAACAAAAATCGCAATGTGAACCATTTCTTGGGAATTTTAATTTAACTGTCTCACCTAAGATATGCCTTTTAACCAAGTCCGGTTTACGAACAGCCCCAAAACACCACCGTAAACACAGCCACGCTCGCCGGCATGGGTTTGTACGCGTATTTCAGATTAAATCGTTCGACTTTAACGTCTCAACGTTCTAGGCATCTTGGCCCCCAATCAACAGCCTGATAAGTGTTATAACTGAATCCTACTGAACACGAACGCGAATAACTGCTATGAACAACGATGAACGAATAATGCGAATAGAAACCCCTTCCGATTGGTCACCCCAGACCACGAACGATAAGAACCAATGAGAACACGGACAAAGCAGACTCCGGATAGCAATGTATTTAGCCACCAGACGCTTTGCGAATTTACATGAGAAACTGGTCTGTATTTATAGAAAATCATTGACCTTGCGGTGGCGTGAGCGCGGGAAGAAATATTTGAATCCCACACCGATGTATATCTCAGTAACGGTTTACGATATCCGATTTCTGACAGCAGGATCGTATTCTACGGGTCAGGTTTACCCTGGACCTAACAATAAGCATCTCAGTAACTAAGAGAGCGCAGGGTTTGGAACTAGCGTGCACCAATGAGTAGAAATGAGCAAGGTAAAAAAAACGGTGAGTCCTCAACGGAATGCGTTACCACTACATGTCTCCTCCAAAATGAGTGATTGCCCTAAGCTGTTCTCATGACAGAATGAGAATGGCCAATTAGTGGAAGAGTGGCTGAAAACCAACAACTTACCACACTTCTTTCTAGTGTCGCCTCAGCATGTGTGGACTCTGACGTAGTATTACACCCCCGTGGTGCAAACATTTTCAGCAACGTGTGATATGTCTCCGTTATTTGGTCACGCTATCTTGGCGTGCCTTTCATTCTCATCTTCACGTGATCCGCTGCCGCTTACTTCCCGGGAAGCGTTGAAGAATCCTTCAAAATGTGTATGACGAAAAGCGCCACGTTCAATTCTGTTTTGAGAGAACCAACTAACCATAGTGTTGTGTTTATGCCCATATGTATTGGATACCATGGTTGACCTACGTTGTTCTCGAATGTCCTAACTGTCCGAACCGAAGGGCTTAACCAAATTAACAGGCGTGGTTCGGAGGGGTGGGACACGTCTGAATATGTGATTTTTTTCTATTCCCATCGGAGTCCAGGCAAACAAA
>JTDE01001781.1:122542-133426 GCA_014338405.1 Paragonimus skrjabini miyazakii | reverse complement strand
TGGTATACCGCGATATACCAACCCGTTTACAGATAATTTACGATAAACTGGCCACGGGCTCTTCAATTTGTAGTGGACAAATACTTGTTGGTATGCACTAGACCCGCGTCCACCAACAATTTACTACTCCTTTCCTGAAAAGCAATTGAAACGTAGTCCCAACAGGCATCGAACTAGAAATCGCAGTGAGGTTTTGAAACAAACTGTATATTTCCAGTAGTTTGGAAATATGATAATTAGTTAGCCCTAGCCTAATGTGGGATCGATGACAGCAACCGAGAGGAGAAGGAAAGGACGCGTTAGATGGGCTACAGCCCACTCGGCGACCCTCAGAAGCGAGCTAGACGAAAAGTTCGTGGAACCTTTGAGTGCGTTAAACAACACTCGTAAAGTTTCGGGTTAAACAACCTTGAAGAATAGAATAATAGATGAGTCGTTAAGAAAATGGCAAGCATCCGCTTCGTGCAATTAGATGCACAACTGAAAAAAGTGGCACTGAGTTCATATCAGGCCTCCTATAGCAGGCGTACACAGAATCATGCGTACAAAACAGGAAAGCGGGAAAACACGGTTACAGCCGGGACCCTCAGAGTAGCCACATGATCGCTGGTCACTACAATGCTCGTCAATCGAAGTTGGGACGTATACGATAGCAAGTATGGCTGGAGATTGATGGGTATGGATGCGTACCGTCAGTTCGCAAGCTGAAGCGTTTTAATGTGTGTGTGATTCCTCACGAGTAGAAGCAACAGTTCTGTAGGCGTTTACTCCAGTTGATGCTCTTTTCCTCTGTTGTAGAGTAATCGCGAGAGGATACCTCACGTTGAAATCAGAAAACTTGAAGTCGAAGGCCTCGGGTTTATCGACGCAAGAGTCTGGACATTCTGGTTCCTGGCCGTCATTTGTTCTGTGTATTGAATTGAATTGAAAATCCCATATTGACCGATATCTCTAGCGGTTTGAGATGTCCAGGTTGTGACAATGTTTGGTGACCAGCGATCGTTTGGCTTCTCTGAGGACCCCGACTACAACCGTGCTTTCTTGCTTGTCTGTTCTTTACACATGTTTCTGTGTACGTCCGCCATAGGAGGCCTGATACGAACTCAGCGTCACTTTCTTCAGTTGTGTAACTAATTGCACGCAGCGAACGCCTGTCCTTTTCCTAAAGACTCATCCGTCCTTCCATTCTTTGAGGTCGTTTAACCTGGACCTTCTCGAGCATTGCTTAACGCTTTGGAAGGTTTTACGCACTTTTCGTCTGGCGCGCTTTTGAGTGCCGCCGAGTGGGCTGGAGCTTTTCTTTCTTCTCTTGGTTGCTTCCGTTGGTCCCGTACTAGGTTTAGAATCTCACAGATCAAGTTGCAAAAATACATTCGGACTGACTTCGTTTTCCGTAGAATCACGCTTACAATAGGTTGATTTCAAAAGCGGTACTAGCTACAAAGACACAGTTTCGAGCACGCTTGATTAACGTTGTATGTTGTTCTTCGCTGAGTTATAATTCAACTGTAGTTGGAAAACTTGGGAATTGAATTGCGTGTTTTGCTCTCTTCTCATTTTCGTTTTTGTCCTTTCCACTCTTCTTTTTCGCCGTTTACGGCGGGTTTTTTCCTCTTTCTCATTACTGAATCCTGGTAGGTGACTAGACAACAAAAATCTGGAAGACGCAAAGTAACACCAGCAGCACCAGTGACCCGGAATACCAGTCTGACCAGCGTGTGACGTCGGTCAGCATTTCTCTTGACCATAATTTCATGGTCTCCTAAGATGCTTTTCTCATGAAATGAGTGTAACTTGGTTTTCTTCAATTATTGCAGCACAGTTGGACCCGTGGGACTCGCAGGTGCAACAGTCTGGACAGTTTCTTGCAATTGCTGTAAGTCCTGTGACCTGACCTGACCAATGACTTCATGCGCATTCCGTGGGCCAGGTAATTTTCGAGTGAAGTTGGCGCTTTCACTTCTGTCCACTAAATGTGTGCGCATAACCCATATAAGAAATAAAAGCGAAAAGCCGGGTGTGGATGATTCTGAAGTTTCACTGCTGAAGCTGATAGATGAGATCTCCAATGGGACTGTTATTACTATTAATGACACAGGTATTCCGATGAAGTATTTCTATGTGGTCATGTCTATAGGCACAATTGTTACATGTAAACCCGGTATACTGATTGGCGGCACTTTTGCGTTCGCTTGTAATGGCGACAGAGGAATTGGTTATTTCCTTGAATTTTTGCTCATGATTGCTCCTTTCTGCAAGAACGCCATAGACGCAACTCTCTCCGGTGTAACAAACTCCAAATACGATCCCTCGTTGGATATGATCAAACATGCCTGGATTCCGATATACCGTTCACTTATTGGCCCGGCTGCCGCTGCCCATATCAAGCTTGAAGTCTTGAAACGTGGTGTTGCTCCTAGTGGTGGAGGAGAGGTATTGTTCTGTTCAAAGCCTTCCACTGGTCTCTTGCCGTTAACAAAGGTCAATCCCGGAAAAGTATACAGGTAGAGTATGCGGTATTCTTAGTTGGGTTTCTTGTTTCGAGTTGTTTTCCACATGTGCAATCGATATCGATCGCAGATGCTTCTAAGGATGTATTGTGCACGTTCCACTATGCATTTTTCAGCCAGCTCGCCCACTGATACATTCTATGCTTTCTGTGTAAACTGCTGGGTTTATACCTAGTGAAGTCGTTCGGCTGTTACTCTAACTCGTCATTGGCAGCTTAATGAGCCGATGTTAGATTGTTCTCGGAGGTTTGTTGTTTACTTTGTAAGCACGTCACCATTACACCAGGCAACATCGTGTATATTCAGTGTTGGCGGAAAAAGCAAACGCCGAGCGATGAGCATTTATTACAACGTTCGATGTCCACACTGGTTCCTTTACCACACTGCTTGCAAGTACATTCAATTATTAAGTATATCATACATATACATTTGCTTCCGATTAGCTAGTGATTCGTAAATCAGCGGATATCGCGAATTACACGTTGGTGCAGTGACAGGAAGGAGTGTTTCCTGATGTTAATGATCAAACAGGCCAGTTAAAGTTATATTTATCATAAACCTGTTTTCATTTTTTAAAACCACGGCATAGTTTTCAGAATACAGAGATTGGTTTTTATTCAGCCAGTACTTTACCGTAATCATCTCAAGTTGGGGAACTTATTCATTTATGACAATTCTGAACGTGCTCGGGGAACAGTTCAGCTAGCCTCAGCCTGACCCGACTGGCCAGTTATTGCGTTCCAGGTGGCCCTCCATCGGAAACAGAAATGGCGTTGTAATCAAAGCAGAGCTCCTGAACCAGATCTCCATCCAGGGATGGCGGTGGAAAGGTAATACCGGAACTGACAAAATTTCTTCAGACAATTCAAGGTACCCCGTAATGGGTACGTACCGGAGGTTATTCTCGTTTTCAAAAATGAGTCTTATAAGCATGCGACGGTCGTGGTATTTTTCTACCTAAAGGTTGTCTTCGATTCGGTTGCTTGTAAGGTTCTCTAAAACCCTTTCGCGGAGGAGTTGCAGAGAAATTCATTCGTTCACAGCGGCCTTGAGCTTGACCAGAAGGTACTGGGTCCGGGGGCCGCCGCTCACATGAATGGTGACTTGGAGTACTCTAGAGGAAAACTTTACCAAAAAGGTTGGAAACTAATAAGTAGAAGTCTGGGTAGTGGAACTGGAAATGGTATGAATGCGAGTACATCGTTGGCCACGAAGCATTGTCATCTCACACCGTTTCAAGCCAGCGATTTCAGTCGTCACAAGAACTCCAGCCGTGCGGAAGACATTTACCCACTATATTGAGTAGAACAGTGAGGGTTTTCGTGTATTGTGACCACTTTGTTACTTGACCGTCACACGGTTCTAACCGACGGTTGGCGGCCTCTGTATATGCTTGGTACGGTTTACGCTCAACTGGCTTGCAGAGTACATGACTCATTTATCACAGGCTGTGCAATGTGAGTAGCTGGCAACCTGATCGTGCAACTCGGACGTTACGGAATACGCTCCGGCAAACGGCTGCATTGCTCACTTGATTTTTCCGCTTAATATGAGCTAGTTTACGTAACAAAAATGGACAGACAGTAGGCCTGTATATATCTCCGTCATGAACATGGGGTCTACGGTCAGCCGTTTCGTATGCCTATCATTTCTAATAATGTTTACCAGGGATGCCCGACATCTCTTCTCTTGTTCGGATTTGTTATGGACGGTGTTTTTTAAGGTGCGCTCGAGGAGTCCAGTGAGCTGGGTGTTGAGTATTTTCGGAGCACCAAGTTGACAGAAATGGGTATGCGGGTGAAATGTGTGTTGCTTAGCTCCTCTGCTCAAAGCATGTAGGCTTTGCTAAACAAGGTAATTAATCGGACTAGTGTGTATCCAGTACGTTCCGAACTACTACTCCGAAACGTCGTGCTTCATCACGACTGACATTTACATTCACGTATCTTACGTTGCGATCAGTCCGATTTAGATGGTGTACCGTCTCACATTGTTGGGTAACACCATCTCGTCAACCTATACTGCTGTCAACGAGACTATTAAGAGTTCGCGCGGTCTTTGCCAGCCTGCTTCATATGCACGACAACGAAAAACGATGTTCTTGATAACCCAACCTGAAGTCGATAACTGAAATTTTCTGGATTGCTTGGTCTCGGGGCACGATTAATAAGACACTGATATATGATTTCGGCTACTGATGTGCGCAATTGTTTTACTGGAAACTACTTCATGCTTCTGAGGAATATTATAGATTGTTCAACCGTACTGAATAATTCACTCAGCACCAACCATAGGGCTGTGGCCGTTTGATGCTGGTCCATTTACATTTACGTCCTAGAGTCGGGAAACATCCTTGAGGTTAGTTCATTATTAGCTCTACGGCACCGCCTCACAAGTCGTTGTATACTGTGGTAGATGGTCATTTTTGGTGTACCTGAACTTTTTGACTTCGTGTTCGTAGTTTTGGTCGTTCGTGAGATACATCCGCACATGGACAAATCACGAAAGTGATCACCAGAGGGATGGCCTTTATTTAAAAACTACTCAGTCTGTGCACATGTGTGTCCGACTTGTGCTTATATGCGACGTTTTTGAAGTTAATTGAAGTATGCTGAGGATATTGCTCTCATGTTATCAAACTAACCCGTTTCTTGCAGTGTTATTCTTGTACGTGAAAGTTTGCAATTCATCATCATGAGGCATTTTTTTCGAATTGTCCTCAGGGTTCGTGGTGTGGCTTGGACGTGCCGCGTCAGTTCCGGCTATGGACATAAATTGTTGACTGGCGCGAAGTCGCTTCTAAACAGGTTCCTGAGTGACGTTTACATCACTCTAGATCACAGAAAAGTAAGTTTATTGTTTAGACCTGTGTTTATCTTC
Organism: Paragonimus skrjabini miyazakii; assembly: GCA_014338405.1. Classification (NCBI taxonomy): domain Eukaryota; kingdom Metazoa; phylum Platyhelminthes; class Trematoda; order Plagiorchiida; family Troglotrematidae; genus Paragonimus; species Paragonimus skrjabini miyazakii. The sequence continues at coordinate 128,036 of JTDE01001781.1, read as the reverse complement.
ATTTTTACTATCGTCGCCATTCATCCTTACTTTGGCTATCGAAAATGGTTTATTGTACCAGTCGCTTCTTCTCTTAGGATGATTCTGCCGGTAGGAGTCCTGGATTTGGAATCACTCTATGGGCGGAAACGAAAAACGATGCTGTGTTTTCCTCTGAGTGTATGAGCGAACCTGAAAGTCCCGACGCCGTTCCAGTCGATGCAGAATTGATTGGCAAAACCGCCGCTAGCCGTCTGATGGAGCAAGTAAGAGAATATTTGTGACTTACTTGTCCAGCCCGTAACAAGTGTTTTACAGTTTATGCTTGTGCTTTATTTTCAGTAACCATCGGGGAGTCTTAGTCTACCGATTATACTTTCTTTACTGCAACAGGCATACTTATCTGATCGAACTCAACTGATGTGCATATATACCATTTCATGTTATCTGGTTTGTTTAATAACTGATCCTAGTGTGGATTTGAAACGTCGCAATAAATCGTTCACTACTCAGCGTGTGCCCCTTTTTAAATACTTTATATATATATATATATATATATGTAAATAATGCATCGGCTAACTTCGTCATTACTGACACGATATTCTCACCACACGCCTCTAATGCTTCGGAGTCACCGATGGTCGAAGCTGGGCGCTTTGTGACCATCCTACGCGCGAATGAGCCAGGTTTTGCAGCCATACTGTAAGATCGCTCATGCAATGGAGTTATACATACGGTCTTTCATCGAAAGAAACCTTATGCCGGTGCCATAAAACAGTAAGTTGACAAGCCCCTTTAATTATACTAATTGTACTAATTACACTGTTTGTGATCTCATCGGTCGTTCCATAAGCACTGATGCAATTCCCAAAGTGTATGACATTCTCGACTACTCTTAACGACTCGCCATGCTGAATGTGACGGGGCGCAGAGTTTTGCCAATATTACAAGGATACTTTGTGTTTAGAGAACGACAGGGTCATGTCAAAGTGACGAACCAAAACCCCTAATCTGTTTGAAATGTTTTGGGCTCGTAAGCCGTCAGATACTACAGCAGTGTCGCTTGTATCCCTGTATGGGAAAGTTGAGTATCTGAAAGCGTTCGCCCACCATCATATTCGCACTATTTCAGCGTGCCATCTAGGATCTCGTCTATTGCAGAGCTGACTAGGAAAGGAGAGATTGGACAACCTCGTTGTATGCGAATTGAAATTATGACGCTCGGCGGCATGCTACCAGTAGCCCTAACGTGGCCCTAAGATTCGCAGTAAATTACCTTCAGGATGTTCACGTACCCGTCGGGCATACCCTTCCTCGATAGGCAGTTCCAGTCAACTAAATCAAAGGCCCTTCCAATGTATGAAAACGATTGTTGGGTTTGTTTGTGAATGGTAGGGTATGGAGATATGACTAATGTTTTCACGGCCAGGACGATAACCAGCTTTTTCTTCGCAGATGTGTTCGCAAGCTACGCTTAGCCTGCGAAGTACAATGGTTTTGAACAGTCTTGGTGCGGCAGGAATCAGAGTGTTCCAGCAATTGTCGGCGCGTGAAATGTGTGAGCTGTTTCTGAAAATGGGAACAATGTTAATCAGACCACAGTCATTTAAAACGACTTCACTGTTCTAGAATTTCTAAACCAGAGTCGTTGGCTCTTTGGCTAATGGTAGACCCCCATCTGTAAGAAAAGTATGGAGGAGTTCTTTTACGTCGGGTGCCTTGTGAGTTTTCAGAAGCTTGCTTCCAAATGTGATTGACCCAGCTGCTAATTGCATCCAAATTACGCTTGATGTTGTATCATGTTGAACCTTTCATTCGTTTATTGTTGACCGACTAACTGCATTCGTTGATTGCGTGTGCACAAAATATCAGTTTTATCATTAGGTTGATATGTTTGGTTCCTCGAATGTGGTTATTTGTGTTTGGTTGCTTTCCGAGCTGACATTTTACTTCATCATGCTGACGTCATATTTTGGGAATTTACGTTCTGACATCGTTGGTTCGTGCAACCTTTTTTGTCTGAAGACGAATCCATATCACAGTCATCGGCACCACAACCAGTTCTTCAGTAGCTTAAAGTGATAGACTTAATGTTTAATTCTGATTTTCTGTTGAGAAAGTCCAGATGGTGCCAGCAGCGTAAACTGGGGGCGTCATTGGCATTGAGTCTATGGCAGGAAAACTTATACTGCGAATAAAACTTGCGCTCACCGCGATCCCGTGGTTTAGTGGATTTCTGTTTACTTTGTCATTCTGACACTTGGTTACAGCTTTTGGGTTGGGTTCCAGGCCAATGTGGTGCTGTTGAAACCCAACAAGATCAGAACAGCTGTCCACCAATTAGCTGTTCGCAGTGTGAATGGAGTTTAATTTATGTTTGTGTTTATTTTCATAACGCAGATATGGTGGATTTGCTGAAGCCAAGAGTCATACTCGGATCTTAATATGCCAATGACGGACTAATTTTATTGAGGCAACCGATAAGGCAAACTTGTTTTAAAAGGCAACCTGTAACCATGTTAAGCGGAGGGTTCCTTTTCTAATCCCTTCTTCCGTCCCCGGAAGATAGCAGTGCCGCAACTATAAAAGTGGTCCTGCTGTGTGCTCTTCGAATCATACCTCACTACCTAAGCACTCCTGCGATGTCAGTAGTGCGGTATACAACCCAGTGAGTGCATTTGTTTTTCGTTTGACTCCTCCCCTTTGGTCTGTCTGACAAGGTTGCACTTGGAAAAACCGAAGTCTTAGTCAGCATAGCCCTCCGGATCAATGCAGTGCCCAAGTTTGATCACTACGTCAAGGTAGCAGAATAAATCGGAAGCATTCCAATCTCCCAAAGATGGACCGTGACCGCCGGCGTATTATCCAATACGGTCGAAAAACATCCGATATCACCAAAAGTCTGATGTAGCTTCGAACATATCCATTGCGCGCAGAAGTGTTCGGAGTCAGACATTAATGTCTTACCCACTGCGCCCTCAGGTTAGGCATGTCCCTCACTGCCAAGTGAGCCAGAATCTTGAATCGTTGGCTCCGGGTAGAGCCCCTCCTACAACCCTGTATCCTGTTGTCCCGCAGGAATTAGCAAAAGGCTGAGAACGCTCGTGAAGGACGAAGTGCGTAGGCGGGTGCCAGACATTAGCACAAGGTTGAGAACGCACGTGAAGATTGAGGTGGCACATGACCGTGCCGACAATGAAGGTCACTTCAAGCAGAATGAAATAGGCCTTTTCAAAGGCAAATGAAAACGGTACTTTCGGGGCACTGGGTTCTTCCCCGACACCTCCATTATGAAGATTGGTAGTAGCTGGTCTTCGGGTCAACCTGAATGAGAGTCGGTGGTCGGCGTTGCCGATGGTTCCAATGTCTGGGAGGACAATTTGTCTTGTCAGTTGACAGGGATAAGGTTGACACTTCGGGAATTTGGAACGTGTCCAAGAGTAGGTAAAACGGTATAGTCCCCTGGTCGTCACGGCCCCATGGCGTGGCCGGAGCTGATTGCGATGGCGGACCCAAGTGTCCCCCGCAACGGAAATTTCATAAAGCACCTTGCTGTGGCGTCTCGTTATCACACCTTCTGCCCACTGGTTGTGATCTAATCGATAATCGCGGGTGTAGACAGGCGATTGAACTGATAACGGGGCGTGTTAATCTGAAGAAAACTGCTTCCGTTCTAATTGCTTCGTCAGGATCATGGAGGTCAGCGTGGTCCGTAGTTTACGATCCATAATGGGCTTCGGCAGTAGATTGATTACCAGTCGGCAACTTGTTAGGAGTCATCCTGTAGATAAACAGGAATTGCTGTAGGATTTCTTCAGACGCCTCCTCTCCGCGCGGCTTGGGAAGGGCCCGTTTCAGTGTGTCGACGAAGCTTTCCGCCTGCCCGTTGGATTGCGGATGATATGGGGGTGACCGAACGTGCTCAATAGCGTTACGCCGGCAGAATTATCCGAACTGATCGGACGTGAATTAAGTACCATTGTCGGACACAATGGTTTATGGGAGACCATGCTGACTGAACAGTCATCGAAGAGTGTTAATAGTGGCAGTCGCCGTTGGTTAAGTCGATGGTACGATTTCAGGCCATCTGGAAAATGCGTCAACCAAGACGAGATAAGATATCCCGTTTATTGGACGGGCGAAACCGACGTGAACTCTTGAATTTGGATGCTCCGGTTGAGGCCATGGAATCGGCTTCTGATGGGTTGGATTTCCGGCAGCTTGTTGGCAACTGGAACAACATTTGACCACGTCCTCAATTTGACGATCCATGCCGGGCCAGTAAACATAGCTGCGACCGACCGTTTTCATTCAGCTGGTGCCTGGGTGGCCCATGTGGAACTGGCGGAGAGCCAACGGGCGAAGGCTGGCTGGAACCATGACACGATCTGCAAACATCAGGCAGTCTCCAATCAAGGAGAGAGACTCACGGCGTTGTTGTGGCAGTTGCAGATCTCCTGTCAAAGGTGTGGTAGGCCAACTACCTTGGACGTACTGGACAGCTTAGCAGAGAACTTGATCTTCCCGTGTGGCCCGCTTAATATCAGCTGCAGTCTGGTTCAATAGACACCGTGGCAATCACCACATCTTCGGCCGGTCGATGGTTGCTGATGAGACGGGAGAGAGCATCACCTTGCCCAAAATCCTCTGTCTTTCGATGCTGGATCCGAAAGTCGTAACCTAGCAAGATGGTCCAGCGTTGAAATCGATTGGCGGAATGCACCGGTATGCCCTTCTTTAAACCGAAGATTGACAGTAGTGGCATGTGATCGGTTAATAGGGTGAACGACCGACCATAGATCAGCTTGTGGAACCTTTTCACTGCAAACACCAACGCAAGGGCCTCCTTTTCTATCTGACCGTAGTTACTCTCAGCAATTGTAAATGTTCTGGAAGCATGCATAATGGCTTTTTCCGATCCGTCAGGAAACTGATGGAGGACGATGGCGCCAACACCGTAATTAGAAGCATCGGTTGCCACGACGATTGGCAGCTAGGGGTTATAGTGGGTCAGGAGCAGGTTGAAGCTGAGCATCGATTTCAGCTGAACGAATGCAGCTTCACAATCGGTAGACCAGTGTCAAGGTACGTCTTTCTCCGGCAAACGATTGAGCGGAGCCCGGACGTTGTTTAATGAGGACAGAAATGCCCCGTAGTAGCTGATAAACCCAAGAAAGAAACGAAGTGATGGGACATCCTTGGGTGACGGCCTTTGTTGAATGGCCCGGATGTTCTCAGGGTCGGCCGGCTGCATCGAAAATGAAACCCAGGTATTTGATGGATTGAAGAAAGGATTGGCATTTCTTTGGGCGTAAACGAAAACCGTATTCCTAGATACGCTCCAGGACAGCATGAGTTCAATTTTGTAATTCGTCTGACAATCAAGATGTTGTCCAAGTATATAGCTGCTCCGGAGAGACCAGTAAGGGGCGTATCCATCACCTGCTGGAGAATCGCAGGAGCCATCTTGATACCAAACGGAAGTCTGGTATATTGAACTAACCCGCGGTGGGTG
>JTDE01001781.1:69019-80950 GCA_014338405.1 Paragonimus skrjabini miyazakii | reverse complement strand
ACTAAATTTTTATTCACTTTCTATTCAACAGAATGAACTGGACTGTTTCAACAAGTCTAGGTTCATACCAAGTGATGAATGGTTCAGTAACCATTTTAACCGGACTAATTGATTACTTACGAGGCTGATATATGACAGGACAGCACCAATCTCAGACTGTGGGTCCGATAACCTGTCATAAGCTAAAGCAAAAGTGATAAACCTATGCTAACATCCGACTTGAGTTGAAGCAGAACTGGCAAATTTTCTCGTAGGATCACTTGGACATCATTACCTCGTTTACCGCTCTGGCGCGGGAAGCCCCAAGTGACAACGAACGGTCGATTGCCTTATACCACTTAGAGTGGAGTTGGTGTTTATTAGAAAAGAGTGAACATGCACTCAAAGATTATTTCAAGGGAGGCATTCGCATCACGGCAAACATACAGTTTTAAAAATCGGCGGAAGCGTTACTGAGGTATTTTTTTCCACAAAAATGAATTATCGTCATGGTAGATCTGAAAGAACACCAAGCTCTGACATGCATTTGGCATATTGAAGTGTATCTGACCTCTACACCATCTGCAGATTTTGCACAGCGACAAAACTCCTGGTCCTAAATTGAAACCTACGTTCTTCACCTATTTTGACACCAATTTTTTTAGATGTGCACATTATTTGCCCGACTACACGCCTTATGATTTCTGCTTTTTTGTGGGATCAGAAAACATTTGCGTTGAAAAAATAATTTGTGATACGCGAGCCGGTCTTGCATGCTGTCCGAGCAAAAGTTGACAACTTCAAAAAATGAACTTTTGACGAGTGCTTTGTATTCTGGGTTCGGCATCGTAAATTATGCTCTGTGAGTGGTAAGAGTATGTTTAATTGGAGTGAAATCACAAAAATTCATGAACGTAAAAAATATTCGACTCAACCGTCCTCCAAACATTAGATATCGCCGGATTTTTCGGTTCTCTACCTGTCTAATTGGATTTAGACTCGAGGTATAAATGAATGAGCAGTTATCCCACTGACTTTTGCTGAGAACCTTGTTCTGCGTACACAGATAGAAGCTCTGCTGTTTGCCGCCCTGATTATCCTTAAGTTTCCAAACAAGATCAGTCCACGGAGGGTGTGCGCCGAAAAGACACTAGTCTGACGAGTTAAAAAGTGTCATGATCCTGTAGAAGTTCCATGGGACTAGTTGAAGTGTATTGCTTGTCTTGCCTTACAGTATAAGTATTTTTTATGCCATCGGTCACAATCACTGTGAATTTTTCCGGTGTTAATTTTTTCCTTCCTGACTTCTTTCTTATTAACATGGTGAGCTTCGATTTCAAACTCAACACCAATTACACCTGATCACAGCCTTCGCATTTATATAAGCTTCTCAATCAGCTCATCTCGGAAGGATGTACCAGACTCGAGTTTTATTCGCATTATAACTCATCAGTTGTACGTAATCTAGTAAGAACCGCAGTTTCCACTCCGTCCCTCTTGTTTATAAGACAGATGTGTTAACTACAACGCCAGTAGCCCCACAATAGACTTGACGGATCAGTCATCTCTGAACGCTCGGCCACAACCTGCCAAAATGGTGTTCACCCATCAGATGTGGACGGTTCTCAATTTGGAACAATGTAAATCCACAAATTCCAGTTGAAAACTTATATCATACTCTGTTGATTTAATGAAGACAGCACTTTCAGGCTAACTAAGAAGTCTTGATCAGAGGGTTAGCGAGTGAATTTAACAAAGAGATTCTGTTTATTCTCCTTTCGAATCGATCAGGTAGGCTGAACATTGTTCACGAAACGTTGCGGTTGAGCGTTAAAATACAGCTATTTAATCATGTCTGCCGTAAGATAATTAATATTGTGAGTACCATGATAGTCTTGTAAATACAAGTCGGAATACAAATTCCACAGAAAATGAGAATGTGCACTGCTGATGGACTTTAAAATGAACGAAACTGGAATCTAGTGCCTTTTTCCAAGGTGATCTGGTTGAAAGGCTTTTTTAAACGCGAAGGTTGCGAACAAGTGTGTGTTGTGTTCAGTCTGGAATAATGTAAATCCACAAACCTCAGGGAATTTCGATTTTTCGATTTCACACCGTTTAACTCGACTGTTTCCGGTACTGCTTGTAAGGTTCCAGCTGTTAGCAACTGAAACAGTATTTCGGACCATCGAAAATCACCATGGAAAATACCAAGTCCGGAATTGTTCTTAAGGTTCCAGCTGTTAGCAACTGAAACAGTATTTCGGACCATCGAAAATCACCATGGAAAGTACCAAGTCCGGAATTGTTCTTTTCAATTGACTTTTGTAAAACTGAACAATCTTTACATTTGACGCCAAAGTTAAGTGATATACGCAGTCAACATTTTTACAGTGCACGTAGTCTCATCGTGCTGAAATAACATGGAACGAATATCTTGCGGGCAACTGAACAGTGCTCGCAGTGGTGTTAACGGCAGAATAGTGCTTGTCTATATTGCCTTTCGTGGAAAATGTGTGACATATAAGCAATTGGTTAACTTGTGAAGACTGATTGTGGTCTCCAGATTTGAAATTCACACATAAAAGTTAATTAAATTTTAAAATGTACGCCGAAGAGTCTAACATTCCTCATATTTTAATAGGGAATATCAAAACTCGTATTTTGGATGGTACTTAAAGGTACAAACACATCGCGTTTCAAACACTGTTCCGCTAAGTGAAAGGGTGGGCTATACCTTGGTATGTTATTTCTAGACAGCCTTATATGTTCGACTTGTCTTATAATCAGATTGAATGTCATTCACATTCAAACTGGACTTCCGTAACCAGATGGACTTTTCAGCTGGCTTGTTTTTGAAAATGTATCTGAAAGCCGAAGCTGCGACCATATGTAAGTGATGTTCAGTCAAAGTCAATCAAATCACCGACTACTCATCATTCCTCTAACATTGCCCATTTTGTACTTCTGTCCGCTAGATCTCAATAATCAGATGTAATGATATCTGGTCTCTTCAAACCAGGATCCTTCAGTGCATGACCTTCAGGGATGTTCAAGCTAAATAACCCCGATTGTTGTTTCTGGCGTATTGTCTGATGACATGCTTTCAAGGGGGAAACTGTAGCTTTTGAAACACGGGTACACCAGTGTTGTTTCCACCAACAATGTATCTTCACATATGTTGCCAATATGACCAGTATCCTAGATTGTGACCATAATTTGCTGGTTAATGTTTTAAAGTATCATTGTGGTCTGATGTTCGGTCTTGTCTAATCTTGCCAACGAAACCGTTTGACAAAACTAGGTCAATGTAATTATACATATTTGATCTACCTGATTCAAATGGATTGCTGTTCAACCTAAGATAAGTTAACCCACTAATGTTTGTATACGGAAAAGTAAAGTACAGTCATGCAAGTTAGATTGGTGATGGAAACCTTAACGCCGTGAAATGTTTATCGTTCAACAGTAAGTGATTAACATTAACTTATGCCAAAAATTCCCATCGTGTCATAGAACACGAAATGTAGCAAACATATGTTTTCGATAAAATCTCATCAAACCGTTACATTTATAAAGGATAATAAAATTAAAAACGGTTACATTCAAAACTTGTTACTGAACCAGAATTCACATCATCTCAGCCTGATGTGATTTTATCGAAAACATATTTACTACACTTCATGTACTAACTTATGCATCAAAGCGAATTGTAAACGTAACATGGAATTTGACAGGTGATAGGAAAAAACTCATTCGGTTTTGCCAAGCAGTGACACAAATTACGGATAGGTGATACTTCTACAGGAGAAGTTAAGAACACACATATTAACTATGGGTGGATCTCGATGGAAGCATATGTAAGATTAAAGTTGATGTCACTGGAATTAAGTTGTAAAGTTTCGTAATTTTGCCAGGTCTGATAGTGTGTCGTAATCGAACTGTTCATTGGATAAAAACACCGTCAGTTCCGTTTTCACTTGCTTAGTAACCGATAACCATCTGGCACTCATTACCTTATATGTTGGCCTACATTTGCATGCCACCCAAAAGTCTGTATGATTAAAAATGCTGCGTCTGTAAGTTAAGAGTGAAAGTTCCGTGAAGTATTGTAAAAAATAGAACAGTAAGATACAAGCACACAATTGACCCGAATGAGTTAAGTAATAAGATGAATACGACTTTTTCTTGGATTGTTCTTTAAAATATCGGATTTTATGTCCATTTTTGCTCGCGACAAAGAATTTCGGAATCGGCTTTTTCATAAATTTATGGAACAAGACAAACAAAATGAATGACTTTAAAAAGTTGCTCACTCAATTTCTTATCAAACACGATGACCTCAAAATGAACGTAGTATAGTTTAAACTGAGGTTTTTGTGATGAAATGTTCAGTATGAACACGGTTGTTTATTTTACATAGCAGGCTTTTGTGTCACATAAACGAACAGCTAGCTTCAACACTTACAGTATTCTGTCATGGCTAGGTATCTCAAAACTACGAGATTATATAAATCCGCGCAAATATGGCCTACAAATTTCATTTTGTGTGCAAGAAGATTGAATGCAAGCTGCGTTTGACGATGGCCTTGCAAAAGCATAACTTGGCTTCACTGGGTATAGCTGAGAAAACGTTAAGTTGACTTGCTATGTAATAGTAATCATATTTGTTATATCAATTAACTACATGTATTAATAAACTTTGACACAAATTTGGTGGAATTTGGACAATGTTTACGTAGTTCAATGCAAAACACGATCGATGAGTCTGGTATTTATAACACCGCTGAATTTCACGTTGCATACTTCTTTTATAAAAACAAAGTAAATAACTAGCACTACTAAACATTTGAGTCTATATCTAAGTTTCTGTTGTATCTGAGAGAAATGCATCCGAAAACCCATATCCGTGAGTGTGATGTACTACCCATAATCTTGGTGTCTGTCTAAATGTGTCCGCAATGATTTATAACTTGATAGTTACTCGAATGTGATATCTATGTGCATACTATCTCAGCTATTGCTATTTTACTGTCGAGAATGCAAGCTGCTTACTGTGTCCGGCAGATAACGCATCATCATGTTGTCTGTCTAGAAAAACAATACGCCATGACTGTTTAAGTAACCGTAACAGAAGTAACAAAAGTAAACTTGGTTGTTTAAATATATTAATCTGCTTGACCTTATACAGATCGCCTAATCATAAACTACTGCTTCTCATCCTCAACAATCTGTGATGATATTCCAAATTATCCCACTCTCCAAGTTTCCTATTTTATTAAACGTGATTATTATTATAACGTGAAGATTTTGGAACAGACGTAGACCACAACTGATCTACAAGATATCAGCCGTCACTTCAAGATGTCACTATTTAAAGTTGAAAAACCGTCTTAACTAATCGGGCTTCAAAAGTTGTCTTCCTTACCAATGACCTGAACAATTGCAAACTTGTTATGGTTCACTGTTAAGGATTAAAGGGAAATGTAAAGTGGGACATATGCGATTACAGGAAGATGTTTAGACCACCTAATTATCTGCATAACGTATAGTATTCCTTATCTAAGTGTGAGTATAAAAAGCGCACTGGATGGTCTTTAGCAATTTGACTTTTAAACTACATATTTGGCAGAAAGTGTTTTTTGGTTATTCAGGCAGACTTTGTGGTTATGTGAAGTCAGGGCTCCTGCTGGATTCAAACCAGCGACTGAAACAGTACGCAGCAAGAGGTCTACCAGCTGAATAACGGTGCAACGCCGGGAGGTCGGAAACTCCACATTATGACTCTGACACCCACTCGTCCCACCTTCTCATATAGTATCCACTAAGTGATCCAGGGAATCGAGTTTCCCGATACGATTCTCCAATCAGTTCAAGCTGGAATCCACCAGTGTTAATGTGTGACTGTTATAAACAGTAATACATATAATACACACAAAAAACCTCTATGACGAGGCTCTTCTTCTGACTGCAATTTGATCACGTACACTTTACTATCATTATCGGCAAAACCTGGACTGCCAGCAAGCAATTACGGTTTAAGGGAGGAAATTGTTACCGATGACCGTTACCACATTCTTCTCTACACGCCCAATCCAAACTAAACTCAGCTAACCTATACAACGAATCTCAACAGGCAACAACGTAAATATGGATTAATTCCAACAGTAACCTTAGGCGCATTGCGACTGCACATATCGAAACTGCACAAATACGACTAGTAGATTTGCGTCAAACACATTGCTGTCTTCTTCCCATCGTAGAAAACTTGTCATTATGTAGTCGCATAGTGTTTACACAATTCTGTAAGACGACCGTCGATCGTACGAAGCGGACTTATGTCAACCGTTTGCAGAAATCACGTAACAAGCCGGCTGAAGAACCAATCCCATTGGATCCCAGTATGTGTTGAACTGTTCTTCAGTACAGTTGAATTCTTCGCAATTAGAAGCCCTAGCCTTGGGTCTAGATTATAAAATACCATCACATAGGTCTAATCGTATTTATGTTGAAGCCCAGTTTGAGAGCCTAATTGATCAGTTATCAGATCTTCAGCCAACTACTGCTGACAACTTGGCTTGGCCTAAAACCAAACTCACTGATATAGCTAATGGGTTTATCGTGACTCCGATCAATGGCCGGTGTGCTATCGCAAAGAAACACTTGCAATCATTAAGAGAACTTCAATCGAAAAATGTAGTAATACTTAAGCCAGATAAGGGCTCCGGTGCAGTCATTTTAGACAGAGAGGCGTATGTGCAGAAAATGCTGTCAATATTAGAGGACCAAACGAAGTTTCAGCAAATAGACACGGTGGACAATATCACCGAAATAGAAGGTCGCATAGGAAGGCATCTCTAACTTCTTCTACAACAACGTATAACTGACGACATGACATACAAATTCCTTAAGCCATGTGGGTCATCGATACCCCAACTCTATGGCCTCCCTAAGACACACAAGTCTGGAATGCCGCTTAGGTCTATTCTGGCGATGACTAATTCTCCATACCATAAATTGGCACGCTGGTTAGTCACCATCCTAACGCCATTAAAACAAAAGCTTCAGGTCTATTCTATTAAAGATTCTTTTGAGTTGATCAGTGACTTGGACAACATCAATCTTGCTAATGAGTTGATGTGCTCCATAGACGTTCAGTCACTGTTTACGAATGTTCCATTACACGAGACAGTTGATTATATTTGTGAGCTCATTGGAACCAGCCACACTATCTCTACCTAGTGCTATTCTGAAGGAAACTTTATTACTGTGCACTGAAAACGTCAGTTTCCGTTCCCTTGATCGGTCCTACCGCCAAATAGATGGGATAGTCATGGGAAGTCCACTAGGGCCCATCTTAGCAGACTTTTTCATGTTAAAGAATGAGCAAGAGTTAGCGGCAGACATAGTAAATCTGTCATACTACAAACGCTATATTGATGATACACTAGTATTCAGTAATTTCAAACAGGCAGTAGATAACCTAGTGCGACGTTTAGATAGTTGTCATCCAAATCTGAAGGTAACGTGTGAATTTGAGGCTGGTAATTGTTTACCGTTTCTGGACATACTCATAAGTCGCCGGGAAGATGGTTCTATTAAAAGAGCTATCTATAGGAAATCCACATGGTCCGGTCAATACCTGAACTTTAGTAGCTTCACACCGGTCCATTACAAATGCGCACTGGTAAATACATTATTCTCACGAGCAAGACGAATCTGTACACAAGATAGTCTTGCAAAGGAATTAGACTTGAGCACGTCTGTACTACAATCTAATGGGTACCACCTTCAGAACAGGTGGCCGCAGTGGAAAAAGGAGGTCTATATAGAACTGCCTTTAAAAGGTGATTATAACATGCATCACACTACTCAACGACTAGTGAATTCAATTAAACGAACATTCAATGCAGCGGTACTCTGTGTACTAGCCCGGACCCAGAAACTGCCTGTCCCTTCAGTTAAAGGAGATCAACCTGTCAGTGCCACCTCACATTGTGTCTACCAATTTACATATGTCTACAAAGAAAGTTACATAGGCAGAACCGAGAGGTGCTTGATCTCCAGAGTGAAAGAACATTTGCCTAAGTGGGTACAGAACTCTGTATTACAGCAGAACGACAATGTGTTTGAAACACACAAGCAACCAGCGTCCGCAGTCACAAGACACGTTCTGACCAATGGACACGTTATCGACCCAGTTTGTGCATTCAGAATCATATAACGTCACTCGAATCCAAGATTCTTGCGGTTTGCTGAAGCTGTCGCAATCAATCGACTAAATCCAACCCTGTGTGTTCAGAAACAGTTGCTCGTAAACTTGACCCTTCCCCGGACTTAGTGACCTTTCTTAACCCACCGATTGACTGTCCACCCTACCCTCTATCTGTTCGATATAAAAAAACCGTTTCATGTTATTGTAAATTTGGTACTGATGAGTCAATACGAAATGTTTGCATCTACCAGTTTTTGTTTTCTGACTGTTTTGTTCAAACTTTTGAAGGGAATGAACTGTTTCTAATTCCTTTATGTTAAATCGAATCGAACTAATGATACGTAAACATTGTTTCGGTGCTTTGTATTCTGGTACTTATTAATCTGTTCCTTTCGGCAACAAATGACAAAAGATAAACGTTAATTGAGATGAAATTAACATGTGTGGACCTATAAAATGTCGATTATTTTTATGTACACACCACGAATCCGTTTTACGTGCGCGAGCTTCAAGCGCTCATGCGGTTTGGGTGGTTTGCGTTTTGCTATGATCTGACGTGGGATTACCTTGGGAAAATAATGGATTATTCTTGACAAGTAGCCAGGGCGTGGGTTGAGTTGCCTTCATCCCCATCTACACTTAATCATTGTTTTGCAGTTCGATATAGAGTCTAACTAAATCCTTTCAAGAAGAAGAGCTAAATTTGAGGTTTGAGTTTGTTAGTGCTCATCAGCAAAACAAATTGTCCTCGTCCACTCGTTAGCAGTCAAAATATTTTTCAACAAGTTAGTTAAAATAGATGATCTCAACTTGACTGAAAAGTCGTTATCGCGAGGTAACCGGTTGGAATGAATAGGCAATAACTGCCTCATATCGAAACAACCAAGAAACCTGAACATTATTCGCAAACGAATTTTGCTGAGCCTTCAGATTTGATACTTCGTTCATGCCTAATGTGAGGCCAATGAGAACGCGGTCAACGCAGCTACCTTATACAAGAACGTAGGCAGACTTTCACTCCCGGCTTTCGGAAGCGTACGTACTACCAACGAATCGTGACAAGAGCGAAACCCTAGTCTAGTGGTTCCTCTTGAAAAGGGTTGGATGAACCATCAGCCTGAATATGGAAGACAGCAACAAGTTTCAATTGTGTTGAATTCACATACCATGTCTTTCTTCTTCTCATCCTGAAAAATTGATCCTAAAAAGATGTCCCGCAAGGATCTCAAAGCATTTGGTATGTATACTTCAAAATCATGCTGATATTGTCTTTATAAAAGGTTTATTGCGGCAAAGGAACGTGAAAACGGAAATCCAGTCTCATTCACTGCAACGTACAATGTGGGAACAAGTCGTTGGCCGAGTCACGTCGTCCAAGGTGCTATTGCCTAATATGAACTCAAAATGACTCGCATTATTAGAGATAGTTTTATTCCATAATTGCCATATGGCGCTCACCAATGATACAGGCAGGCTATCTGCCTTGGGTGGATGATACTTCTTCATTTCATCTCAACCCCGGAGTTTTTGGCCTCTTTTGTTACTACCTACATGCTAAGTATAACTTGATGTTTCACGTTCGCGAAAGAAAAGAGGGAATAGATTTTTAACAGCCCGTGACATATGTCTTATTTCAGTATTGGTTAGACACCTTTCACCAAAAAATCTTCCTCGCATTACTCAATTCGTCAGCATACGTCTACAACTATATAGACAATAAACTGACCATCATTGGTGTCTAATTGAATGGATACTTAATTCATTTTGTTATGGTATCCTCATGTTACTAAGAGTTTATAACAATCAGCTATTCCGGAAGCCCATTCTGACTGATATAACCATACTTGTCAAGCCCACGTATGGTCAAACAAAGTGACGTGAGCTAGAATGCATGACATTATCGTGGACGGAAGGTGTCGTTACCATTGGCCCATGTGGATTATGTAGTGGTGGTTTGGTCATAAGACAGCGATTTGAAACTGAAAACGTTCTATGCTGAATTAGAGAGTAACCTTGACATAATAAGGAAGAGCAATAGAAGGAAAAGGGAAAGAGTGAATGAAAAAATCTATTTATAAACTGGACAAGTTTCTGTGTGGTCAATGAAAAGATGCGTTAACTGAGCAGAGACGACAACGACAGATTGTACCAAATAGTGCTCTAATGCTAAAATAAGAAGATGAAATTTTAAACTAGGGATTCTCATGGATTCAGTGGATCTCAAGTTAAAACTTTTGTGGTTACCAAGACCCATCTCTCATTATGTGTTTGGCCGTTTGGAGGGTGGACATTTTTCAATACCTTCGACCTCCGCGTGCAGGAGTTAATATTAGTGCTTGACCGTACAAGTTAAGCGTCTATTTTTGACTACCACTCAGTAGATACCCCTGTATGTTTTCAGGATTTGGCCGTCTGATCTTATTCTGAGGTGGCTGCATATAAAAGCGTTATGTTAACTGAAAATATCATATTGTCTAACACAAAGTCTACTCACAGTGTCTTCTATCAGTGTGTATGGGATTAACTTGTGCAGTAAGCAGTCTACCTCCTTTCCATTGTTTTATGAAGCAGAATGTTTAATGTGTTCTCAGTTATCTACTTGTACATTATACTGTGATATCAAGGTGAGGTTAACTGATTTTAGTGGAAAGCTAGGTAACCTTGTGTCAGAGTACATCAGAGTGCTATGCCGTTCATACAAACGTTTACCACATTTTCGACCGAAATAACACTGAACACATTGTTTCGAGTTTTAATGCAACCCGCACGGGTTGCATCCAGGAAATTTATCAACGTTTCGATGACCAGATACGTTCACTAGATGCGTCAAATACCTTATGTTTGTTCACCTTGTGACAAATTTCAGTAGACGGTCAGAGTAGATACTGATATGACACTATAAGGTTAACAGCACGTAATTATAGATGTAGTAAATGTAAAAGTATGAACATCCGCCAGAGACCTGGGTATCGATGAAGTTTGTTTTATTTCTACGATATGCGGTGTCCATCAAGTTCATGGCTGTTTCATTCACATACGTGTACACTATAATTAAGGGTAACACATTTCTCTCGGTCACAAAAGTATTGTATGTTCAGTTGGTAGTAAGCTTCGCCAAATTAGCGTTTCTGTCTAAAAGGAAGCAGTTTGGAGAACAAACAAAAATATTTTTGTTAGTTGGAAAATGATTTACTAAAGCCTCCTTGATGTGGATGCAGACAGTCTATCTCCGATTTTCAGCGGTCGATTTTTTTTATTGGTCCAAAGTTACAACCAAACATAGTTCTGAAGGGAATATCACCAAACAGACAATCCACAACAGGTCTCATTCTTGTTCACACTAATTAAATAACATTGGCTTAAACTAGATCAGAAGCGGAAGCTCTCAAATGTACTAGGTGAAGGGAAGTGATAGCATGGGAACGGAAATTTCAACCACATCTGGTTGATATAAACTGGACCAGTTCATCACGTTTCCTGTCTCCATTGTCTACGATCATAAATACTAAACTGTACAATAGTGCCCAGAACAGGTATCCGACGGTCGGTTTCAAATTCTGATGAACTCATGAGGTGGAAGCAGTCTGATCGACGTTCGAACCACCAACCCTCCTAGTTTTGAGCCGGGTGTCCAGTTGTTATATTACCGACTCTAATATCAACAAATGCAATGCAACCTTTTCCCGTAACAAATTTGAACAGAGAAGTCAGAAACAGTTTTTTGCACAATGTATCTC